>CAXKVX010001835.1:0-178770 GCA_964058865.1 Eleocharis quinqueflora
GTAATAAAAGAATTACTTCCAAAGACTTCCTATTGAAACCATCCCAAGTTTCAATAAAGTTCATGGCACAAAGGCCACATGAGTGGCCATCGACTTGCTGCGGAGTCTCAATCACAATCACGGGCCATTCGGTGACATCTAAGTACTTGTATTTTCGTCGAAGTTCTAGATTGCGGACGAGCGCAAGCGAGATAACAAATTGAATGCCTATGCGATGCATACTTTTATTAATGTTAATAATTACAAACATTAAACTTATGAAATGTATAACTCACAAATACATACCAAGTTGCAAGTCGACTCAACATAGAATTTGGAACCATTAGCTTTAGAGTCCAATATTTGAATATTTCTAGACATCATGTTTAGGACAACCACATACCAATGCATGCTATTGTGATTGTTAGGAAATAAGACCTACAAATAGATATCAATTTATAAAATTAAGCTAGCCATCGTGGAATGTCGTACCCCTTTTAAATTGGCTACTGTTCTTCAAAATAAATATATAAATTTTGGAAAAAATGTTTCATATGTTGTACCAAATCATTGTCAAAGAACTGCAATCCAACATTTGGCCACCTATTTAAATTGGCATCATTTTCGCTGTTCACTATGTCTGAACTAGCATAGATACGAGTGTTGAAGGTGTCCACTGCCATAACCTGGAGTAGACCATGCCGATTAGGGTCCAGCGTATTAATGAAACAATCAATGAGCTATTTCAAAGAGAATGAGAATGAAATACATTTAGGTTCAATCAAGACCAACGTGGAAGTTCATTGTTGATGTAAGAATGAATAGCACACAAAATAGACAAGATATGTCAATTTTAAAAGTCAGATATGTTTCTCTCTTTTGTACAAACTATTAGAAAATTGGACATTGTCTAATATTGCATGATAAGAACTAAAATAATACAACTAAAAACAAGTATGTAATTAAATATATACCTCGTCGTTGATCCATTTTGAAGTACCGAACTCGCCACGAGGCCGAATGAGGCAGTTCATGTGACGTCCTTGTAATATCAAGTCACCATATGAGCATGTCATTCAACTTCAGCACCGGGCTTTACATTTCTTACATAATGTACTGCTGCCATCTCATCAATCGTTAGCATGCCTTCATTCGATACATCTACTTTAAATAAAAAGAAATGAAATCAACTTTTTAAATTAAAAATACTTTATATAACGTGTGAGATTGTTAAAAACTACATGCATAGCTTGATTGCTCTATTATCTTTTTTTTTGTTTATGCAGAGACAATTTGTGAGTACTCTTCTCTTCACTTCCATCATCGATGTCATCGGAAATCACAATATATGACGTGTTCCATCTTTCCTCTGTCATTTTCTCAGGTGTTTTATTTGGTGGTCGTTCCCCTGATTTTAGATGCAACAAAATATGGCCATGGAATCGTCCATGTCGACGTTCATAATTTTCCGTCGATGTCATTTTTTCACGAGTCCATTTTGACATCAAGAGATAGCAATGCTCTATACTTCTACTTGATGGAGAACTCTCGTACATGCTCATAGTACCATAACTACATTTCAAATACATATATTTATATATTTATAATGTGTGTAAAATAATAGAAAATTAAATTGAAGTTTTTGTTAAAAAAAATAACTGAAGCAATATTAGATTACCATGAAGGTGCATTTTTTGTAATTTGTGACGTCTGAGACTACGATGCAAAAATGAAATCGTGAATTCCGCCCAATTGAAAAATGGGACTTGTGACATGCCTTCCACAATGTTGAGATAATTCTCAAGTACACGGTCGTCCATTGGCTGTGCTAGAAGCCCAGCCACCATCAATACCACAAAGAACCGAGCAAAGTTCTTATCCGATGCACCCATATTTATAATGCGTGACTTAAGATCATTAAAAAAGATGCTTCGAGTTATGGAATTCAATATATCTACTAGATATTCGTCAGGAGCCTTGCTTTGAATATCGATACGAGTCCCCTCATTTCTCAATCCCATTATAAGATGGGCATCCGAATTTGTTAGTTTTAGGTTATGGTCACCTATTTGAAATGTACGTGTATCAGGATGATAAGCTTTAGTCAAAGTGTCCATCAAAGAATGGTTTACCAATATGGATTGTAATTTAAATAGACAATCAAACCTTAAATCTAATATCTTTTGTCTTTGTTCGGTGCCTAATGCATCTAACATAAGAACAAATTGGGATGCACGATCTATTGCCTGCGATTTTAATTAAGACAAAAAATTATTAGGATAACAAAAATTTGTATTAAAAAATAACTTATATCATGAGGTTAAAATGTGTACTTGGTTATTTTTAAAGTGTACTAGTTATTTTTATATGACGCATGGCCAAAGTGTGTTCCTATTTTAAAGTGTACTAGTTATTTTTATATGACGCATGGCTAAAATGTGTTCCTATTTTAATGTGTACTAGTTATTTTAATATGACGCATGGCTAAAATGTGTTCCTATTTTAAAGTGTACTAGTTTTTTTAATATGATGCATGGCTAAAATGTGTTCCTATTTTAAAGTGTACTAGTTATTTTTATATGACAAATGGCTAAAATGTGTTCCTATTTTAATGTGTACTAGTTATTTTAATATGACGCATGGCTAAAATGTGTTCCTATTTTAAAGTGTACTAGTTATTTTTATATGACGCATGGCTAAAATGTGTTCCTATTTTAATGTGTACTAGTTATTTTAATATGACGCATGGCTAAAATGTGTTCCTATTTTAAAGTGTACTAGTTTTTTTAATATGATGCATGGCCAAAGTGTGTTCCTATTTTAAAGTGTACTAGTTATTTTAATATGACGCATGGCTAAAATGGTTCCTATTTTAATGTGTACTAGTTATTTTAATATGACGCATGGCTAAAATGTGTCATGCACCATGCGTCATGCGTCACGCGTCATGCATCATGCACCATGCGTCATGCGTCATGCACCATGCACCATGTGTCATGCGTACTAGTTATTTTAATGTGTACTAGTTATTTTAACATGACGCATAACTCCTCTCTAGACGTGAGTATCAAAAAGTGAAATACTTGCGCAAATTACCAAAAATATTGTAGGACATACAATTTGGTTCTTATCAAAATAGTCTCATCGGAGGGAAAGAAAAAAAAGGAGAAATTCATTATTTATTTCAACAATCTATGCTAACTAATTATGTGATATTTAAATTATAAATAAACAAAAAATATTATGATGCTAAAAATTTGTATTAAAAAATAACTGCTATCATGTTGTTAAATTAATAATTAACTTAGTAAGAATTAAGAAAGAAAATCCTATCATGCCATAATAAAATTACTTACCATACTATGCAAGGCCATGATTATACTTCCAAGGAAAGATGAAGAGATAGAGAATATAAGAAAATAAGGAAGAATAATATACTTCTAGGGAGATGAAAATATAAGATGAGATTGTCTATTGACGACCAATTTATATATCTATCATTTTCTATATCAAGCACTTTTATTTTAGAGGTTTACTTCAATATTCTCACCTAAATCTGCTTTGTAAATATTATTTTTACATGTCTATTATTATGCGTCATATTATTTTTACATGCCTATTCTTACCCACTTTTAACTGTTGTCGATTTGATCAAAAATTTCTCTGGACATGAATAAGTAAATTTTGGCGGAGAGAATGCATGCGAGTAAGTTGTATCTAGCTGGTTTGTGAGAGGTGCGTTAGAGCTTTGAATTATAAGAGGTCTGGGCTTCGATTCCCCTCAGACCCAACTTTTTTAAAATATATTCCTTTTATAGAGAGGATAAGTAAATTTTGGCGGAAGAGATACATGTGAGTAAGTTGTATCCAGCTGGTTTGTGAGAGGTGCGTTAGAGCTTTGAGTTATAAGAGGTCTGGGGTTCGATTCCCCTTAGACCCAACTTTTTTAAAATATATTCCTTTTATAGAGAGGACAAATAAATTTTGGTGAAAGGGATACACGTGAGTAAGCTGTATCCAGCTGGTTTGTGAGAGGTGTGTTAGAGCTTTGAATTATAAGAGGTATGGGGTTCGATTCCCCTTAGACCCAACTTTTTTAAAATATATTCCTTTTATAGAGAGGATAACTTATTTTTGGCGGAAGGGATACACGTGAGTAAGCTGTATCCAGCTGGTTTGTGAGAGGTGCATTAGAGCTTTGCATTATCAAAGGTCTGGGGTTCGATTAGGTTCGTGAGAGGTGCGTTTAAGCTATTCCAATATGAAAGATGACGTCGTTTGATTGTGTTGTAGAGCAAAGTTGTTCAACGGATCCACCAAATGTGACGAACATGACAATTTCAGCGTTTGAAGATATCATGGCTGCAATAACTACATCTTATCATAAAAAAATAAAACTATGAGTATCTTTTTTATTGTTGATATATAGAACATTCATATTTTAAGCTTTGTTAACTTTTTTACATCGTCATGCGACTTGGAGCGATCTAATAAAAATATGTGCATATTATCATAAAACAATTTAAAATAAGTGCATCGTCATTTAGTTGTTGCCGTCAAGCGTCTTGCAACGTCATTCACCACGCGTCATGAGTCATGCACCATGCGCCATGCGTCAAGTGTCACACGTGCAGCGTCTTGTGTCTTGCGTCATGTGTGGGCATCTTGTGTCATGCGTCATGCATCATGCGTCAAGTGTCACATGTGCAGCATCTTGTGTCTTGCGTCATGCGTCGGGCGTCTTGCGTCATGCGGCCTGCAGCAGCGTCATGCGGCGACGGAGCGGCGTCATGCATTATGCGTCTTGCGGCGACGGAGCGGCGTCATGCATCATGCGTCAAGTGTCACACATGCAGCGTCTTATGTCAGGCGTCATGCGTCGGGCGTCTTGCGTAATGCGTCATGCGTCATGGGTCTTGCGTCATGCGTCTTGCGGCGACGGAGCGGCGTCATGCATTATGCGTCTTGCGGCGACGGAGCGGCGTCATGCATCATGCCTCTTGCACGTTGCACCATGCGTCATGCACCATGCGCCACACGTGCAGTGTCTTGTGTCTTGTGTCTCGCGTCATGCATCATGCATCTTGCGTCATGCATCATGCATCTTGCGTCATGCATCATGCATCTTGCGTCATGCATCATGCATCTTGCGTCATGCGGCCTGCAGTAGCGTCATGCGTCCTTTCGCTCAGCCGCTGCATGCCGCATGATGCCGCTTCACGGTTCACGCTACACGCTACACGCTGACGCTTCACGCTCCAAGCCTCATGACGCTGTTGCAAGCCCCAAGACGATGCTCTGCCTTTTCACGCTTCAAGCTTCACGCTCCAATTGCTCCCCGCTCCCCGCTTCACGCACGCTTCTCACGCTTCCCACTTCCTGCTTGTTGCTTCATGCTTCACGCTTCCGGCTTCACGCTTCTTACGCTTCCGGCTTCACGCTTCTTACGCTTCCGGCTTCACGCTTCCCGCTTCTCGCTTGTCGCTTCATGCTTCACGCTTCCCACTTCTTGCTTCTCGCTTCACGCTTCATGCTACCTACTTCCTGCTTCCCGCTTCCTGCTCCCCCTCCCGCTCCATGCCGCACGACGCCGCTCGGCGCTCCATGCCGCACGATGCCACTCTATGAAAAATACTTTAGTAAACTTTTTTCTACTACAAAATTTCCTCATGTTGTTGTGCACATGCACGATTACTAGTTTTAATAAGTAATTCATGATGAGAATTAAAACCTCATTTAGGTTTCAATTTTAATGAAATGAATCAAAATTAAGTTTCAATATAAAACTTCCATTTTATCACTAACAAATATAGCAATAATAGTTTTTTTTACAATAATAAAACATTTAAAATTCTAACGTGTATAAAGATATTATAAGATTTTATTCATTTCGATAGTCATTCAAAAAGAAAGTTAAAAGTCAAAGTGATTTTCTTTGTATGCACATATAGTGTACGACTATGTAAAACACATTGAATCAGTTAGATTGAGATTTTATTCATTTCTTGGCTATGCTCTGGGCGGATGTATGATGTACAATTACCCCTTTTAATTTTTCAATAAATCACCTTGGCAGTTACCGCCAAGATCTTTTCAAAAAAAAGAAAGAGAGAGACCAGCCAACCCACAATTTAAAAGACACTATGGGTGCGTTTGGATCATGTCATGATTAGTGTAAAAATAGTGCTATCTAAATTAGTGGTTGAAATAGTGATTACTTTTTGCTCTCTAGGTTAGTGTAAAAATAGTGTTATTTAGGTTAGTGAAAATGTTGTTTGGATTGCACATTTGGAGTAGTGATGGTGAGAATTAGTAAAATAATAAATTATTTTATTTTTCTAATGAATAATAATAATAAAATAATAAAATATTGATATCGATTTATAATATAATAATAATACAATAATATAAAATGGTAATAATATAATAATAATAACACAAATGACAATAATACAAAATTAAAAGTAAAAAATATAATAAAATAATAATAATGATAATAAAAAAAATAATAAAATAATGACAATAATAATAATAATAATGACAATTACAATAATAATATAATGATAATAATATAATAATAATTATTATAATGACAATAATAACAATAATAAATAATAATAAATAATAATATAATAATAATAAATAATATAATAATAATAATAAATAATATAATAATAATAATAAATAATATAATAATAATGATAATGATAAATAATAATAATAATAATAATAATAATAATAATAATAATAAATGATAATATAATAATTATAATGATGATGATGATAATTATAATGATAATAATACTAATAATAGAAGCTAATCCAAATGATTTTGTGTGTCCGAAAATCGCTAATCAGCTAATCCGACCAAATGGTTGAGTTAGCGAAATAGCGAAAATAGCAGCTAATCCAAAACACCTAATTTTATGTTTGGATTGTTTACTGTACAAAAAATAGAAGCTATTCTCAAAATAGAGCTAATCCATGCCATCCAAACGCACCCATAGGAAGATGGAGAATTTGCATCCGACCAGGGTGAATTGCATCTACCTTTTTTTATTAGCATCAGTAGAAAAAAATTTGAACCTTGAAATTATGATCTGAACATATTGCAACAGGCTAGCTGATGCAAATACTATTTTGTATCTAATATGCAGATGTAAATAAGTCTAGTTATTTTCATTTGAACATGTTGTATCAGACCTGCAGACGCAAATACTTGTTTGTATTAGATTTGTAGATGTAAATAAATGTAGTTGCTTTCATCTCTCAAAATGTAAGAGAAAGAGAAATACTAAAATGTTGATTACATCAGGACAATAGATGCAATAACATTTATGCTGATATAACATCCGATTTGCTGATGCAAAAAATAAATAAATTTTAAATTCTAGAGACGCTACGTAGATATTCTCAGTACTGACTTGGTTAGTATAATTCATTTAATATTCCAAAATCCATTTAAACGAATTTTTTTGCCTCTTTCACACGTTTTTGAAATAAAAATCTTTTCCTAAAATGATATGCGTTGAATAAAAGTTTAAACGAAAACTAAATTTATTTTAATTATGTTCAAAGGTAACATGAAAATGAAAACTAAATTTTAAACAAAACTAATTATGTTCAAATTTGTTCCCTCCAATCATTTTTCAAGAACTTGTTGAAATTTTGATCTGACCTCCAAATTTTTTGGCGGTAATATTGCCCCCCTCAAAATTTCACAATTTTTTATCCATAAAATTTCTGAATTTTTGAAGGTCACTCATAGAGTGAATATGAACCATTGGATTATAGAATTATGTGTGATCACAACCATTCATTTTAGGTTTCCCTAACTCCTTTTAGGTGTCTCTCTCAATCTCTCTATGTATCGTTTCTCTTTCTCCACATGCGGCGATCTCAAATTTTCCTTGTCGTTCTCTTTTTTTTGCTGTGTAACCTGCGAAAACTCTCCCCAATAGCCCCCTCGATCCTCTCCGCAATCTCTTTCTCTTTCTCTTTCTCATCAAGGTCTCGCAAATTCTTTGAAGAAGTAGAGAGTTAATTTTCGTGATCTTGCTGCCTTACTCCTTGCGATGACAGAAGGAAAGAGAAACCCTCTTTCTCTTTTGGAGGAGGTCAAGGAAGAGGGGGAAAGTGAGAGAAGGGAAACCCTCTTTCTCTTTTGCACACACTTATGGTCTAATTTCTGTTTTGACCTTGCTGATTTTATTTTCAAAAATTGCAGACAATATACTGAAGCTTGTGGTTGGTTCATTTGAGGGCTCTTCTGGTCATGTTGACAGCTAGCTCTGAAAAGCAAAGTTGAACCATCCCAAGGGAGTGACAATGGATGATCGAGGAAATATTTATGTTGCAAATGCCATGAACAACTAGCTTGTTCAACGATTGGAACTATGTCTTCCGATTCTTTATTACTTGTGTTGTTCCTCGATTGGAACTATTCTTCGCATTTCCGCTCCTCGATTTTACTTATTTTATTACTTGTTCTTTCTGTTAAAGATTTCATGTTGCGCGCCTTGCTTTTTCAACAAATAGTCCAGTAGATTCAACTGTTACAATCGAATATGAAAGAGAGTCTGTTTCCAATGCGAAGGAGTTAGAGTGAGGTGTTCGTGCTTTCTGATAGGAGTTTTACTAACCCTAGTTATTAAATAGAGGTTGCAAGTATACAACTGTCTATTGTAGTACTTAGGGATCGAATCCACAGGGACAAGTCGGATTTAGTTATCAAATTCTAATAATTTTAATCTAAGTAAGAAATTAAAGGTTGAGTTTTGTAAAGTGAAATATTGGTTTTGGTGTTATGCAATTTTGAGACTAAGTAAATCAATTAACAATTTCAAGAATTAAGATGAGAGGCTTAGGTTTCTAGGGTTTCTATCCACTTGTTTATATCTACTTGGTCATTTAAAGGTTTGTTCTTGTATTCAGGAGGCGCAATTAACAAGTTTGGTACTAAGGGATATTTCTATGTTAATACCGTATCTAAACTAGAATAATTTCACCTTTCGGTACTTGATCATCCAAGTCTAAATTCATTAAGTCCTAATTGCCTTAATCTACTTAAACAATTGCAATTCACCTCTCGGTACTTGGTACAATTATTCAATTCAATCAAGTTGGCCTATAGATGACAATCGTCACGTTTCGGTACTTAAATTACCATCTACCTTGTTACTTGTGGTCGAGATCTAACAATTCAATTTCTCAATTACAACCATTAAATCCTAAGTATGCAATTTGATCAAGATCACAATAAGCAATAAAAACAAGCACAAGCCATAATAACAAAAACAACGATCATCATATCATTAAACCAAGTAAGATACAAGCCAAGTTTCAAGTCTCCCTAAAAACCTAATGGAGAATTAGCCCATAATGGCCATGAAAATACAACTAAGTAAAAGAAAACAAGAGAAGGAGTGGAAGATTAAACCAAAGTGATGAAGTCTTTAATGGCCTTCTCTTCTTCTTCCTTCTTCTTCTTCTCTTTCTTCCCCAAAATCTCTCTCTTTCTCTCAAAAGTGTAATGGAAAACTATCTCTTTCAAAGCATGTCCTAAACAGATCTGAACCCCCCTATTTATACATGAATACACGAATCCCAAAATAACCTCTAATAAACTTCCCAAAATAAAACTGAACTGTTCTGCCGACCTTGGTTACGGCCGTAATGATGGCTCACTACGGTCGTAATTAGTGCTAAAATGGCAGCGGGTGCCAAGAATAAGGTTATTTTGGGTATACATGGTGAAGGAGTTCGCGTAGGGCGACGAGTGACAATGGTGAAGGATTGACGGAACCTCTTCTTGTGGTATACATCGCCTATGAATCCCATCGACTCCAAGTTTAAATAGGAATGGATCATCCCAAAAATAATACTTGGAGTCTGCGTAGAATTTCTTGCGCTGCTGCGACGTGAGGTGAGTGGGCATGCATCCACAAGCAAGAAAGTTTGCCATATCCGCAAACCAAGGAAGTTCGAAATTTTGCACTTTGTAGAGCTGCTCATCGGGAAAGGAGTCGTCGATAGGAAGGTTTTCGCTTGTAGCATCACCGAATAAGCGAGAAAGGTGGTCGGCTACGAGGTTTTCTACGCCCTTCTTATCACGAATCTCCAAATCGAATTCTTGTAACAAGAGGATCCAACGAATGAGACGGGCTTTTGCATCTTTCTTTGTGAGGAGGTAACGAATTGCCGCATGGTCTGTGTAGACTATCACTTTGGAACCCACCAAATAGGATCTAAACTTGTTGATGGCAAAAACCAGAGCAAGCAGTTCCTTTTCTATCATGGTGTAGTTCACTTGGGCTTCATCTAACACCTTACTTGCGTAATAAATTGCGTACGGTTTCTTGTCAATTCGTTGCCCCAAAACGGCTCCAACGGCATAGTCGCTTGCGTCGCACATAATCTCGAAGGGTTCGCTCCAATTTGGGGGTTGTAGGATAGGCGCTGAAATCAACGCCTCCTTCAACTTATTGAAAGCGTCAAGACAGTCATCGTTGAAGTCAAATGGGGCATCCTTAAGCAATAGGTTAGTCAAGGGTTTGGCAATTTTTGAAAAGTCCTTGATAAACCTTCGATAAAATCCGGCATGCCCCAAAATACTTCTTACACCTTTGACGTTCGTTGGTGGAGGTAGTTTTTCAATTACCTCAATTTTTGCACGATCTACTTCTAAACCCTTGGATGAGACTACGTGGCCTAATACGACACCCTCTTGTACCATAAAATGGCACTTTTCCCAATTCAAAACAAGGTTAACTTCCTCACATCGTCGTAGGACTTTGGATAGGTTGGTCAAACAGTCATCAAAGGTGGTACCATATACCGAAAAATCATCCATGAAAACTTCCATGGATTTTTCAATGAGGTCCGAAAATATACCCATCATAGCTCTTTGGAAAGTAGCAGGTGCATTGCACAAGCCAAAGGGCATCCTACGATATGCAAAGGTACCGTATGGACAAATGAAAGTGGTTTTTTCTTGGTCATCAGGGTGTATTGGTATTTGGAAAAAGCCACTATAACCATCAAGATAACAAAAGAAAGAGTGTTTGGCTAACCTTTCAAGCAATTGGTCAATGAAGGGAAGAGGAAAGTGATCATTGCGCGTACCTGAGTTGAGCTTGCGATAATCGATGCACATGCGCCATCCCGTCACCAACCTTGTTGCAATCGGCTTGCCGTCTTCTCCTTGTATCACGGTTGTGCCCCCTTTCTTCGGAACCACATGAATTGGACTCACCCACTTACTATCGGAGATAGGGTAGATGATTCCGGCATCAAGCAGCTTGTGGATCTCTTTTAGCACGACTTCACTCAAATTTGGGTTCAACCTTCGTTGTCCTTCAACTGAGGGCTTGTGTCCTTCCTCAATCAAGATCCGATGCATGCAAATGGAGGGATTGATACCCTTGAGATCGTCGATTGTGTATCCAATGGCCCCTCGATGCATCCTCAACACTTGGAGAATTTGTTGGGTTTGTGATTGGTTAAGGGAGGAATTGACGATAACGGGGTAAGTTTGGTTTGGGCCAAGGTATTCGTAGCGCAATGAAGAGGGTAAGGGCTTCAGTTCCACCTTGGGTGCATCAGTCGTGGTCTCGGCAAAGTCTGGGATTGATTCGGAGGTCGAGACTTGGAAAACTGGGTCCTGGCAAGGTTCATTACGGCCGTAAAGATTACTGGCTACGGCCGTAATGGAGGACTGCTCTGTCTGGTCAGAAAGATAGTCTGGAAGGTCTGATTGCGGCCGTAACAGGATATCATTACGGCCGTAATTGGGGTAGTACAAAGGAATGTCCGACTTCCAGGTTTCTGCCATGTCTGACTGCGGTCGTAAAGCAATATCATTACGACCGTAATAGGCTAAATTAGGTTCTGCCAGGCTAGGCAAGTCTGTTGGATGGGTTGATTGCGGTCGTAGGGGGTAATTACTACGACCGTAATGGTCTTTATCTGGTCTCGCAGTTGACTGCAAACTATCAGGGCTTGATGATTGCGGCCGTAATGGAGGTTCATTACGGCCGTAATGGGTCTCGGTAGAAAGAAGATCTTGCTTTTTGCACGTGTTCTCCATCCAGATTTCAGACGATCCTTTGCTGATGTGTTTGCTGAGTTTCTCATCTAACAACCTATCCAAAATTTCAACACTAAAAACTGCATGATCGTTAGATGGGTACTTTAGGGACTTTTTCACATCAAAAGTCAATTTTTCGTCCCCAATATTCATGGATATGATTCCATCATGGACATAGATGACGGCTCTTGCCGTATTAAGGAAGGGTCTACCCAACAACAAAGGTGTATGGGTGTCTTCTTCCATATCTACCACAACGAAATCAATTGGTACAAAGAACTTACCAATTTGAATTGGTAAATCCTCAACAACCCCTATTGGTAATTTGACCGACTGGTCCGCTAATTGCAATGAAATTTTTGTTGGCTTAAGTTCCCCAATACCTAATCTATCATATACCGATTTTGGCATTAAACTCACACTTGCTCCAAGATCACAAAGTGCACGTTTAAATTGAACATTTCCTATGGAGCAAGGGATAGAAATTTTACCGGGGTCATCCAACTTTTTGGGCAATTCATTCATAAGCAAGGCACTACCATTTGCATCTAGTGCAACCATTTGGACTTCCTCAAGTCTACGCCTATTTGACAAAATATCTTTGAAAAATTTGGTGTAGATAGGCATTTGGGTCATAACCTCGGTTAATGGTAGATTTACATGCAATTGCTTCAATAATTCAATAAACTTACCAAATTGTTTTTCTGTCTTTTCACTTGGAATACGTTGAGGAAAAGGTGCGTACCTATGCAGAGGTATGTACCTTGGTACCTCCGTACTTACCTTGGGCGGCTCACTTGGAGGTTGGGCTTTCATTGAGGCTTGATCCTCATGTGTGGAGATGTGCTCATCTTTGTCCTTCTCACCTTGTTGTTCCATTTGGACATCATTGGGTATGGGCGGATCTTCGTATTGCTTCCCGCTTCTAAGCGAATGCTTGATCACTTTGACATCCTTGGGGTTGCTTTCGGGTTTGGGTGGTAGTGTACCCGATTGGCGTGTAAAGAGGGTGGCTTGTTGTACAACTTGAGTTTCAAGTAACTTATTTTGGGTTGCTAACAAGTCTACCTTTTGACTCAATTCATCAAATTTTTGGTTTTGGCTAGTCATAAAGGCTTCCAACATCTTTTCAATATTGGACTTTGGTTGTTGGTTACCTTGACCTTGGTTACCATACACTTGATTTGGTGCATTAAAACCTTGGTCATTTTGCCTCCACGAAAAATTTGGATGGTTTCTCCAACCGGGATTGTAGGTATTAGAATATGGGTTATTGTTTGGTCTATAATTATCTTGGTTAATGGCATTTACATCCTCAAACACAACATCATTACTAACACCACAGTTAATTGCAAGATGGTCCATACCACCACAAATAGAACAAGGAGAGAGTAGAATTTACCGCACTTACGCTTAGGAGATCGATCTTGCGATTCAAAGCGGCAATTGCATCAACTAATTCTGGATTCGTACTCACCTCGCTCACACCCCTTTGCAAAATCACCGGAGTTTCTCTTGGATTGTGCCATTGGCTTTGGTTGAGAGCCATGTCATCAACCAATCTGTAACCATCGGCAGCCCCTTTGTTCATGAGACTACCACCGGCAGCGGCATCAAGCATACCTTTGTCTTGCGGCATGAGGCTATTGTAGAAGATTTGAAGCAAGTTCCATCTTTCGATCCCATGATGTGGGCAACACCTTTGGAGTTCTTGGAATCTCTCCCAAGCCTCGCTCATTGTCTCCTCCGCCTTTTGTCGAAAGTTGTGAATTTGGTGGCGCAAGGAGTTGGTCTTGGATGGTGGAAATAACTTGTTGAGAAACACATTCGCAACCTTGGGCCATGTGTTCATGTTTTCAGGGCGTTGGCTACGAATCCAACTCTTCGCCTTATCTGCAAGAGAAAATGTAAAGGCCATAACTTTAAGATCATCAGGTGTAACTGTATGTACCTTTATTGTGCTACAAATCTCCTCAAAGTTGGCTAGATGTTGGGTTGCGTCCTCATGTGCCAAACCATGGAAAAGGTTACGTTGCACCATGTTCACCCATGCAGGAGGAATTTGGTATTCCTCCGCATTGATGGTAGGAGCGGTGTAGCCTAGTCGTATCTCTTCGGCCTTTGGAGCGGTGAATTCCCTCAAGGGACGGTTTGCATCTTTCGCTTCAAGAGCCTCACGATTAAGAGCGGTTGCTCTCAACCGTTGCAACTCGGCGGCTATCTGATTACGCTCCCTTTCAAGGTTCGCTATGCGCGCGGCTTCAACGTCGGCGTTCGACATCTCTAACCGACGTGGAGTTAGGTTCAAAATTGGTCCCCTTGGAGGGCGGTTTCTCCTTCTCTCGTAGAAGAGATGAGTTGATCCTCTTCGAGAGAACCACTCAACCAAGTCTTGAACTTTCGGGGTTGAGGATTCTCCTTCCAGTTTTCAACCTACAAAACACGAGAAAAAGAAGACTAAAAAGTTAAAAACTGAAACTTA
Organism: Eleocharis quinqueflora; assembly: GCA_964058865.1. NCBI lineage: Eukaryota > Viridiplantae > Streptophyta > Magnoliopsida > Poales > Cyperaceae > Eleocharis > Eleocharis quinqueflora. The sequence continues at coordinate 14,550 of CAXKVX010001835.1, forward strand.
AATCTAAATTACTAAAATCTGAAACTAAAATCACCGTTATCCCCGGCAACGGCGCCAAAAACTTGATAGGAGTTTTACTAATCCTAGTTATTAAATAGAGGTTGCAAGTATACAACTGTCTATTGTAGTACTTAGGGATCGAATCCACAGGGACAAGTCGGATTTAGTTATCAAATTCTAATAATTTTAATCTAAGTAAGAAATTAAAGGTTGAGTTTTGTAAAGTGACATATTGGTTTTGGTGTTATGCAATTTTGAGACTAAGTAAATCAATTAACAATTTCAAGAATTAAGATGAGAGGCTTAGGTTTCTAGGGTTTCTATCCACTTGTTTATATCTACTTGGTCATTTAAAGGTTTGTTCTTATATTCAGAAGGCGCAATTAACAAGTTTGGTACTAAGGGATATTTCTATGTTAATACCGTATCTAAACTAGAATAATTTCACCTTTCGGTACTTGATCATCCAAGTCTAAATTCATTAAGTCCTAATTGCCTTAATCTACTTAAACAATTGCAATTCACCTCTCGGTACTTGGTACAATTATTCAATTCAATCAAGTTGGCCTATAGATGACAATCGTCACGTTTCGGTACTTAAATTACCATCTACCTTGTTACTTGTGGTCGGGATCTAACAATTCAATTTCTCAATTACAACCATTAAATCCTAAGTATGCAATTTGATCAAGATCACAATAAGCAATAAAAACAAGCACAAACCATAATAACAAAAACAACGATCATCATATCATTAAACCAAGTAAGATACAAGCCAAGTTTCAAGTCTCCCTAAAAACTTAATGGAGAATTAGCCCATAATGGCCATGAAAATACAACTAAGTAAGTAAAAGAAAACAAGAGAAGGAGTGGAGATTAAACCAAAGTGATGAAGTCTCTAATGGCCTTCTCTTCTTCTTCCTTCTTCTTCTTCTTCTCTTTCTTCCCCAAAATCTCTCTCTTTCTCTCAAAAGTGTAATGAAAAACTATCTCTTTCAAAGCATGTCCTAAACAGATCTGAACCCCCCTATTTATACATGAATACACGAATCCCAAAATAACCTCTAATAAACTTCCCAAAATAAAACTGAACTGTTCTGCCGACCTTGGTTACGGCCGTAATGATGGCTCATTACGGTCGTAATTAGTGCTAAAATGGCAGCGCGTGCCAAGAATAAGGTTTCGGGATCTATTCTGGGAAATGGCGGTTTCGGTTACGGCCGTAACGAAGGGTCATTACGGTCGTAATGAACTCTTCTGTGGCAGAAATTGACCAAGTCCTGAAATATGGTCTCTCGGGAAAACACTATTACGGCCGTAATGTGTGTTGGTTACAGCCGTAATGAGTGTATTTAGCTCCTGTGGTGGCTAAGTACTGGGAATCTATCTCTCGGGAAAGGGTCATTACGGCCGTAATGGGTATTGGTTACATCCGTAATGGGTTGATCTGAAGAGTGGAATCTGCAGTCTCGGGATGTGGTGGTTACGACCGTAATGAAATGTGATTACGGCCGTAATGGATGATTACAGCCGTAATGAAGCGTGATTACGGCCGTAATGAGTCCTGTAACTGTCTGATCTCGCTCCCAACTGCTCCAGGTGTCCAGAAATAGCTTCTTGTGCTTCCATTACCTATTTTCTGCATTGTAAACCAATTCTAGAGAAGTAACTTGAACTTGAGACTAAACTTGGGTATTTTGACCTAAACTTATCGGACTTTGGCTTAAATTACACAAAATACTCTATGATTCTGATATATAATTTCGTCTTATCACTTTCCTTCAATACCGCTTGCTTTAAAAACTATTTTCTAGAAAAAGTAAGTCATTCTCATTTTCTAATCGAATAAAAAGTGAAACATGTTTATTCTAATATTAAACTGTAGGATGGAGCTAACTCCGTTCAGTGATTTTCAGGTACCACGGGATAAGGCTCTTGGAAAGTTTGGAAGCTTGGTGATCAGAAAGATCAGTGATGCTGGTAAAATACTGGATTATATTGAATTATTAAATTATGCTGGTAAAATATTTATGTTGCAGATGCTATATTAGTGTTTTGTTGCAAAATTGCATCAATGTTGGCTTGTGTTTTGCAAAATTGCATCAGTGAACTGGATTAATACCCTTTGTTTGGCCCCCAATGGAGAGTATGCGGTTATACATATTCCTTTTTTAGCACAGTCTCCTTTAGTTTATGTTGCTGCCATGCTGGGTTCATCTCAACCTGCAAATGCAAGTAGCTATTTTCTGATACGACTGTCAAAAGAGAAACTGTAACTTTCTGATAAAGTCAACGTGATAGATTTATTAGCAGTAGAAATTGAATGAGATTTTTTTTGGTTTCGCTCTCTGATTTGTATATACTATAGCACAACAATTATAGTTTTTACTTTATCTAATTGTTGCTTTTTTTCAATTGTATTAGTGGTTTGTGTGTAGCAATCTGGTCTTCAAGCCTGAAAGGTAACATTGCCTTAACTAATTTTATTTGTTTATTTTGTGTGCATTCCATCTGAAACTAATTACTTAAGGAATTGTGTATTTGTTTTCAAGTTCATCGATCATGTCATTTTAACTTAGTAGTAAGTTGTTGGGTGATACATAAGATTAATCTGACTGAGGCATCTTTACTGAGCCGAGAGCAAGCTGATATTTGCTGGTACCACGCTTAATCTTAATTAACTACAGAAGTGGTGGTGCCATGGTAGCATTAATATGGGTCAACTACAATACTGCAACCAAATACCAACAAGGATGAAAAGATCACCAATTTGCAATACTGTTGACATGAATTATGATCTTATCATTTTAATTTTGATTGTGTGCACAACAGTGTTGTTATGGAGCTGATGAGCAACCTCAGGAATCAACTTAGAGAGTTGAAGGAGGCAAGCCGATGAATTGGAGAGAACATCCTTGTAAAGAAGTTTCTGAGATTTTTGTCTATGAGGGCTTTAAGCATTTCAAGTTTTTATTAGTTATTTGGGGTTTGTTTTGAGAGGTTTTGATATCATTTTATGAGATTTTGTCAATGATGTGATGAATGTTTTGTAATGAATGCTTTGCGATGAATATCATTAAAATTATTGTTTTGAGAACTATTCATTTGTGTCTGTTAGTTTATGCAAATAGTATCATTTTAACAGATGTAAATAAAAAAAATATCAATAAATTAATAGATGCAACAAAACAAATGTGATTCTCGAAAAACACATTTGGCTTTAGAAAGTAGATGCTAATGTAGACATTTGCATCTGCAGTGTTTACACAATAGAGTAATATTTGCATCAGCAAGTTAATGGAAATGACAATGAATCTTGCATCTGTCTATATTGATGCAAATAAAATATTGATGCAAATGATGAATCAGATGCAATTGTGTATTTGCCGCTAGAATATTTGCGTCAATGTCTTTGCATCAACGTCATGATGCTAAAGCCTTTTAGCATCTACTTTCAGATGTAAAAAGTGTTTATTGCATCTACGTCTGTAGATGCTAATATTGTGTTTTCATGTAGTGAGAGAAACTCAAAACAACATTCCTTCGATTATTTAGCCTTATTATTTATGCTAGAAAACAATTAATGACATTCAATTATATATAAAAATGGACGTAATTACCCAAACAGAATAAGTGATCTCCAAGCTTCACAGCATACTGCATGTATCTCATGAATATATTTAACAAACAACCATCAAAGCCTCTGTTGGCTGCCTCAAAAATAGTCCTTCCCAATTATTTTGCAAAGATCGCAGTAGGAATTTCAGTAAAATCAAATCTCTGCTATATTACTAAGCATCTAAGATGTCTGATCCGGCAACGGCTGGGATTTAATCTTTACAAATAATATACAAGTTTTGCGCTCAACACAATTAAAAATGTTTTCATTTGCAAAACAAATAAAAAGAAATAGTTAATACTGCCATACATAACACAACTGATTGATGCCATTTAATCCTGAGATATGACCCAGATATGGATTTTTTGCGTTTCGTTTGACATTGTTTAAGAAAATCGATATGACCCAGATATTGTCCATATTTGTTTATGCCTTCATGTATTTCCATTATTGTGGTACAATTTAAGAAATTCATTTAAATTGATTGTTGTCTTTCTATTTTTGCTGACATTGTTTAAGAAAATCATTAAATTGATTGATGCCTTCATGTATTTTCATATCTTCATATCTTTGTCAGTTTGCAAGTATACTGTGTGAACTGACCGAGTAATATGTTTTATTGATGAAATTAGGATCTAATTGACACTTCATATTGTTGTCTTTCTAAAATTTATGTTTTACAAGTGAAATTTGTATGTCCAACTATTCGCTCGTTTTAGTGGTTAGTATTCCGATTAATAATTTTTTAGTAGGAAAAACCAACTCTTCGACTAAATACAAAATAAAGGGAAATATATCAGAACAGGGTGTTGGTTAAGTGTATATCAGTATATGTGTATGTGGAATCTTTCTGAGTGAAATAACATTGTATAAATATCTTTCAGGGTTTCAATAAGACAACAACTGTGAAGTTGGTGTCTTCTTCAACTTGATCAATAAAGTATTATTTGATTGTTATTGGAGGCTCTGAAAGTTTCTACAGGCCAGTATTCTAACATGCACCTTAACCTCGGCTATGCTGGAATTTATCCATAACGGGCTTCATCTATAACGTGTTATTTTTCTTATTTTAATGAAGAGAAGAGTATAATAATGGTTGGACGTTATGTGATCTAACAACAGTGCTGCATTGATGACTCTAGCACAAATGGATTATTGTGGCTTGACAAGGTAAAATTTTCACATGCTTTGAGAACTTTTTGTCATTTATATCTATTTCTGAACTTGTTTTGGGTGATTAAGCCTTTGTTCTTTATTTCTCTTACCATCCAGTTATTTTATAAAGCTATCTGTGGACGTGAAGTATGCATTGCCTTATCGAATTTTGGATGCAGCACTGAAGTATTTCATGAGTTTTCTTGCAATACACTGGCTGCCTTGATTTATTTCTTCTTTTTGGGCTTTCTTGTTGAATAATGGTTTCTTATTCTTTTTTTTTTGGAAGAAAGAAAGTTGTATCATCCATTTGTATTTTTTGACACTGATAAACACTCGTTCGAAAGCACGGACATGATACTTTCTCTCTCAGATTCAAGTCGTTGCAACTGATCTAGATTGCATGTTGGTCCTTGAACTGTGCAAGAAAAATAAAATAGAGAAGACGAGTGAAGAAAATTTGGTCCTGCATTTTTATTATCTGTGAACTCAAGTTAATTTTGATTAGGTGTCATCTCTATTTTTACTAAAGTATGTCTCTTTCTATATTTGTATATCAAACATTTAGTGTTCTCTTTCGTTAACAGTGAGATTGATTGATCTACAAGGTGAATCCCATTAATGTTTTCTTTAAGTTTGTTTTTGCTTTATAATTTAATTTTTATATTCCATTTAAGTTTTTTTAATTGCTAATGCAATACATTGGTCTGAAAAACAAACAAGCAGAAATGTATATAATATAATAAAGACACCAAACAAAGTCTATATTTTTCTATGGTTGAAATCAATGTCAGTATTCTCCTATTTACATTGCCTTGCTTTTAAAATAAAATTTAGTGAAAATCATGGACAAAAACAAATTAGAGTTGCTTTTGTAATAATCTTTTTGCTGGAACTTTATGAACATCTTCGAAACATTTTTTTTAGAGAACATCTTCAAAAATTTAGCTTTATGTATGGTATTTTTTTTTCTCAACAAATAACTTTCGACTCGTCGCAACGCACGGGCACGATACTAGTAAACATCTACAATAATACTAGTAAAAGCTACAGAGAAGATAACATGTGTGTGATAAGCCCCCAAAACACCGCCCATTTCAAAAAAATTAAGATGGTGCTCTATGTACTCTTTTACATTCCCTTTTCACAATCAATCAAACTTCACATTGGAATACAGAAGGGTGTCTCTAGTGAATGGCATGTTCATCAACATGCAGACCTGCAATCAATAATAGAATCAGAATGTGGAAATTAAAATTGAAAGAATATATAAATAAAATTATAAATAGCTCAATTGGAAGCTGGATGAATTACGCCTGTACGATAAATTCAAAGAGGCACTTTCTACATCTATTATATTCTATTTCCGTGACTGTTACTCTGACCTTGGAATTAAGCTTAATAGATGCTGAAAGGAGGTCAGAGATACTAAAACCATTGTGTCTCTGATGCATATGCTCACATATAATGGTGATAGGCTAACAATTCGAAATAGGAAATGATTTGGTTGCATAAGCATACAATTTTTTTGTATGAAAAGGGTTAACACTTCATATCTTGATAAGTAAACTGATGGGAACTGTCTAGAGTTGTGTAATTCATTGAGGTGACAACCTTAAATTAACGCTTCATATGGCGAATATATTTAGAGATGTGGCTAACTATTACCTATCTTTTAGACGCAATGCTGAAATTAGTTAGGTCGAAACTATGGGGAGCCCACAGCCCCACCAGTATGCTCAACCTCGGCAGGCCGGCCATCAGTGACTGCCCGGCCCACAGCCACAATAGTGCCTCCAAGCAAGCCTAGTACTTTGCGTATTCCCACTCCTATACCTGTTGTTGACCTACCAACAGCTCCAGCTCCCAAGAGGTATACAACGCAAGACACCAAGATTACATTATCTAAACTACAATACCTCATCGGCTCCTAAAGGCATAGTACACAGCTGAGATTGTCGCCAGTAAGCTAAACCCGACATAGGTGGACAGCCTCATCATCTTGTCTGGATCGTCAGTAGGGCCTATTTGTCAGATATAGTGGTTTTTTTCTTTAGTATGGACAGATTGTAGGTCAGTTGGGCCTATTTGTCAGATATAGTAGTTTTTTCTTTAGTATGGACAGATTGTACATCTGATAAAGAGAAGAATTGTTCTGATGGACTTCTTTACAAAAGTACAAGTTCAAATTTGTTAGAATGCCAAGTGGGGTGGTATCCATTAGTTTGCCAACATTAAACATCTATTGGTTTTAATTTTTTTGCTTGAGTTTTCTAGTACATGGTCACAGAACTGATTAATATACAGTTGGTGGAGAAAAATTGAGGCTTAATCCATGGTGTGGAAAATCGAACAACCAATTACATACAGAATGAAGTAAACTAACACAAAGAAACTTGATTGAAAGTCAGGTCAATTCAAATAAAAGTTAAAACCAAAAAAATACACTCTCCCATGTACTGCATAATTAAAAGAAAAATAAGGTTCAATTGGTTTGCTGCATAATTAATGATTTATCAGTCTAAAGATTCGAATTTAACAGCTTGACACTGTAATATCCTGAAATTAATCCAGAGCTGTACATAATGGTGTAATTTTATGAAACATGCCCTAAAAATAACCATAATTGAACTAGGAATTCAGTTGTACACTGAACAGTCCATGTTTTTGTAACAAAATCGTAGTAGCCACTAAATTCAATCATAATTTATATATCAAACCCTTATTATTGATAGTATCACTGTATCCTAGAAGTAACCATAAACTAATTATCTCATAATTCAATGTAATGTTTCTATATCAGAAAAGCGCATCAGAGTAGTTGGCTTTCTGAGATGGTTCTTCCTTTACTGATTTTGCATACACCTCCCCCTAACAGGTTTGTGTAATTCATTCTATGTTTGTGAACCTTTTGGTGGTTCTGATGTAATAATGTAATTGGAGATTCTGGCCAGGAATCTCTCCTTTTTCTTGCAAGCGAGGAGAGGGTGAAATGAGAGGAATCAGTCGCTTGTGCGTCACCCAACAAAGCAAGCGAGAGAGTGCGAAGAAGAAAATTGGCTGGGACCAGCGAGGGAGGGGATGAGGACACGTCGGCTGGTACAGTCGGTTGAGAGAGAACTGTTAGCGTCAAACTTCCTTTCTCTTGGGACGAGGCCCGATTTCTGCGGTTGAGTGAGTCACCGAAATATTAAAAAGAGGAATAGAGATTCACGGAGAGAGTTAATATAAACTTTTGATACCTTTTTTGCCCTTTTTGAGATGAACGGCTGAAATTAATTTGAGCAAAATTTTAATTTAAAATTTTGCTCCACAGCAGACTCACTCTAAAAATAATTTATAAAATTATATATATATTATCAGTTTTAATTAGTTTGAACTTTGAATGAAGGTCAAATTTCAATTCTAGTTTGTATTCAGATCCAGCATAGTTCCTCTGTGCAGGATATCGCTTTATGGGTTTTAGCTGTTGCAGTAATAACTAATAAAGGCTCAAATTTCCAATTCAAATCCAAAGACCCTTCTAATTAATTAGGATGTACCAGTAAACTACCAGTACTGTTCATAAACAACGCAATGCTAAGCCACAAAAATAAGAAAATGTATATCTATCATTCTATCGTAGTACGTAAAGCACTACATCAACAGCCTACAATAATACTGATCATTGGAACAATTATGATGATATTATACACACCAAACATCTCCACCAATTCAACAATTAAAAGCCAAGTTTACCAAGCAATATATACTTAGGAGATTCTTTTTTTCTCTAATCAGCAAGCAGGACTTCATGTACCAACTTCTCCAAGTTGTTGAAAGATGACCCGCTCGGCTGGGTCGCTGTGACCGCACTCTTCTTCCACTCAAGTGCCCGGTTTTTCATCTGTACACCCTTCTCACCAACCATCAGCTCTCTCACCTGTGCCTCTACTTCATCTCTCTTCACATTGTTGTCAATTTCCATCCCGACCCCCCAATTGGCGCACACATACCGGCAGTTAGTTTGTTGCTCAGCAAAGAACGGCCAACAGATCATTGGCACGCCGCTACTCAAGCTTTCAATCGTGGAGTTCCATCCACTGTGTGTTAAAAACCCTCCAATCGCAGAATGTGCTAGCACAGCCTCCTGTGGGCACCAGCTGGCTAGGAGGCCTCGCCCTTCGATATCTGCACTAAATTCTTGTGGCAGCACAGCAGTATCCCCCTTGACCAGGTCATTTCTTATAACCCACAGAAAATCACACTTGCTATTCGCCAAGCCCCACGCAAACTCTGTTAGCTGATCATTTGTCATGACTGTTATGCTCCCGAAATTGACATACACGACAGAGCCCGGTTTCTTCCCGTCCAACCATTTCAAGCAGTTCGTCTCCTCTTTCCATAAATTTGATTTGATCGGGACCATGCTCGCCTTTGAAGATAAAAGAGCAAGGGGGCCTACTGTGTAGATAGGAGCAAGCATGGTTTGCATCGCGTTTAAGACAGGTTGCTCAAGTTCATCAAAGGTATTTAGCAAAATGGCCTTTGCCTTTACGGCACGCTCGGTCTCATGTAGCACAAAGTTCAACATTGTATCTTCTGGGTTGGAGGTACGTACGAAGGATGGTATATCCCTTAGTCTTATATTTTTCATCCCGGGGATCCAGTCGAGTGGCATGTCAAGGTATTCATCTTTGAGTTGAGATTCGTCTGCAATACCAAGTAAGGAAAGATTAATAAATATGAACTCAATACTATATTTTCTGTTTGAAAGTACAGAAAAAAAATCATTGTTCTTTTTATTAAGTTCTACATTAAATTTAACCATTATATCAAAAAAGAAATTGAAATAGAATAATATCAAAATTTTATTTGTTTTCAGAACTAATATTTTTCGTGAAGTAGCAAACTGATATGATGAAATGCAACATCAAAAGCTAATTTAATTATGCATATGTTTATATGATTATTTCTCTCTTGTTTTAAATTAGAGATTTATTTTCTTATTTTTGGTCAAAACTAAAAATAATAATTTTATGTAGCTTAAAAGTATTTTGGTCACAATTAATGATGTTAATTGAATATAATTATTGGAGGGCTGATTGTGATAAATTATTAATTTGGAAAGTTAATCGTCAAACTAAAAGTTGAGAAAGGTACAGCAAAAAATTTAAACGATGAGGTAATGTTAATCAATTTTTTTTTAAAACATCTATTTATGTGCGAAGCAAATGCTACATACTAGCATTGCTTTTGTTTTAACAGAAGTACAAAGAACATCAACTATATTGGGTTATTAGAACAGTGCACTTAAAACTCACAAGGGAAATTAAGAACATGATGAGCCACTTTCAAATAATATCCAAGTCAAGATGATAAAATAAATAATGGATAAAAATCCAAAATATATAGTTACCTTTGCGTGGAGTGATCCCTCTCTCAATGAGTTCCTTGTAATGAATATAGCCCATGAATCCACAGGCACTTGTGGTCCAAAAGAGCACCTCTGGCAACCCCATCTCCTCTGCCGCATCGAGTGTGAAACTCATGACTCCATCTGAAATGATGCAACTCACCGGTGGCGAGCTGCTGTCTTCCTGAACCCTCTTCAGCACGTCGGTAAATGACTCTAGACCATTCTTCACCAGGGAATCGCACAATTGGACGATATCCTGCAAGATGTGAAAATCTTCAGATAATTGGTCTCTATGAAATTACTTAGGGTTTGTTTGGATGGTGCTGAAATAGTACTAATAGTTAGCGACTATTTTAGAGTGCTATTTCGTGTTTGAATGGAAAAGTAGCTAATTCGATAATATTTTATTGATGTTGATGAGCGAATCTTGCTATTTTACTCCACTTTCTCATATTCTTAAATTTGCCGCTAATTCACTCATTCATGTATCCAAATGCACCCTTAATCTGTATAAACAATTAATTGTAGTACATTTTTAAAACAAACAACAATAACAAACCTTTAGTCCTCAACAACAACAAATTACCTATATAAGTTAATCAATTTTATAACCAATTAGTGGCATCAGACCAAAATTAATGAATTATTGATGGTTAGCTTTACTGTTTTATACCTGTGTGGCATCCTCAAAACCCTCCGATGGGGCGGGAAGACCATCTGGCATGGACTCAAATTGAAAATCAGGCACATTTAGGTGCGACGACAGCGCACCCGAGTTGAGGAGGCGGCGGTGATTGTAGTGTGTGTTAACAAAGGTTATGTGAAAGCCATAGCAGGAATGAAGAAGCTTGGCTAGCTTTAGCATGGGTGTTATGTGGCCTTGAGAAGGAGCTGGAATGCACATAGCATGAGGCTTCTCACTTGGAATTGAACCCATGTTTGTAATAGTAACTAGCTCTTGCTGATTGCTATCTGTCTGTGTTGTGAAAAAGTGTATGAGAAGATAGTTTGATTAGAAAGGTGCTATATATAGAGATCTGAAACGATGATTCATGAAAGGATCGCATGCGTAACTGATGACATGTTTTTGCAGTCAAAAGATGGATTAAAGAAAAGGTGGCGATTCGGAGCTCCTTGCATGTCTACCTCAATTCTCGGAAGTCGGAAGCTGGTGTCCCATGAGGCAAATGGAATTTTAGAATGGACATTATGTACTTTTGGTTGTAGCTTTGTAACAATTACCTTTAAAATAAACACAGTTATACTTATTGTGGTAGCACGTAGTGTTAAGTCAAAAGTTCACGCAGCAGACGCTATCTGGCATGTGAATTTTCTGCGGATCTCTCGAGTAGTTTAATTATTTGTAGAGATTTCTGTGTCCAAAGTTGGACATGGCTAATTGTTTAGATTATCTATTGCTTTTGTTAAGTGTTTTATATGCAGCTAGGTTTTTTTTAAAAGAGAAGAAAAATATACAGTTTAAATGTGATGGTACTTTGCTAAAAAAATCTGATGGTATCACATGCACGCTCATCAAATAGAAAAAAAAATTATAAAACAAACTAATAGAGTTTGCAAGTTACAATCCACCTAAACTATGAAGTTTGACTGTTTTAAATGTAGTTGCATGAACAGCCATATAAGACCTAAGATGAAAAATCTGATTTAGCCATTATATGAGAATGCAGATGTTTTGTTGGACCAAACACTTTTTTTTTTTTGAAGAGTAACCTTCGAGAAAAAGAAAAATAAAACATGAGTTACAAGCACACAAAGTTAGATCCTACACAGTGGCGGATCCAGATGTCCACTTAAGTCCGGACACAACTAAACCCGGTCACTGAGTCTGAGATCAAGTCCGGGCACAAATACACTAAAACACACTAAAATATCATTAAAAATTCATTTTTCACTACAAAAATAACAAAATATACACTAAATTTCGCGTTTTTTTGTAAATCAAGCCCGGGCTTGCCCTAACACAAATCCGCCATTGATCCTACAAATAAAGATAAAAAGACATCGTCTTGATCATCTAAACTCGTTGAAACTCCGGAAGCTTGTACCACCCGAAAGTGTCTTACCGTCTATCCGCCGATCATGAACATATTTCATGTTGAAAAAGCAACTGTGACCCGCTATATCCTTTCTCCCGTAAACTCCTCTTTTATCCGCCACAAATTTGTGGCAAAGACCTGATGCAAATCCGTCTAGACTGAATCGAAACAAACACGTCAAGACAACCCTTAAGTTATTTCCTAATCCTTAGATCTAACAAAAGATCTAATCTCCAAATGAGGAGTAATCATTGCAAATCGAAGCAAAGACATACAAACCAGAGCACAAATTCCATTCTAACGATGTAATTCTTCATCCACCAAAGGACAAAATCAACATCGGTGCTACAAGCTGGATCATAAAACTATAGATCCAGTGATCCTATCCACAAATTACATAGTCAAATTCCAAATAAAAGAGGAAGAGAGATGATTTACCCATAAGCGGATCTATTTCTCCGACCGTCGGTTCGGCAACGACAGTAGGACAATGCTTTCATGCTAGTAACTTTAAGAAGAGAACCGCGAACCGCTAAAAGTAAGAATCGCATTTTTCCAGGCAAACTGCCGCATGAGCTTCTCTTGGTGGTTGTGCAAGAGGTTAGATCTGGTCCCACTATCAGATGTGAACCACACGCTTATACAACTGGCGAGGTGGTGGCTAACGGCTGTTGGCTGTGGCGGCGAGCGACTGAGTTCTTCTTGAACCTATGAGCTCAGATCTGGCGGTTGGATCTAGCTTATCCTTGCCACCGACTCGATTTTTCAAGCACAATCTGGCTTCTTCTTGCCACGAGCTCAGATCTGGCTTCTCCTTGCCACGAGCTCAGACTGGCTTCTCCTTGTCACATAGTCGATTTTCCATGCACGAGCAAAGCTCGCCCGTTCTCCATCAAGAGAAATCGAAAAAGAGAGAGGAATGGGAGGTGGGAGGGAGAGAGAGAAGCGGGGGAGGCCGACGGCGCGGCCTCCCTGCCTAGGGTTTTCAGATTCGCGACCTTTTTCTCTTTTGCGTTCTTTCTGCAAAAGAATTGGTCCAAACACTTTTAAATGCAAACCTTGTGAAAAGTGGGAAGAAAGTTAGCTTGATCTGCCTAATGGTAATGGAGAACCTGGAGTGTGGGTTGGAAAGTGGGAACTTAGTTTTTTGAGAGGAAAGTGAGATATTAGTTAATGTAGGAGGTGGATAAGAATATGATAATGGTAAAGTGTGGAGTTTAGATACAGCATAAACACTCAAATAAGTATTTTTATTATCACTCAAATATATGAACAAGATTGCAACTCTTTATTTAGAATTGTTACAAACCTCACACTTCTCAACTCTCTCTAATATTTCTTCTCTCTTTAGCTACATCTAACTCTTTCTTTTCCTCTTTGTTTTCTTTGCTTTTGCTTTTTACCAATGACATGACAAATCTCTCTTTTTATAGCACACAAGGGAGGTCTTTGAGTTACAAATTCATTTCACCATCGCTTTAATTCTACATCTCAAAACTCTAGTTTTAATTCATCTTCGAGCTGAAATTTTCTTTACTAGATGAGTTGAGAAACTTTATTAGACTTTAGGTTATTACTAATTAAGTGAAGAAGAGTTTTACTTCATTTACTCTTCATGTTTGAACTCCAACAAATGCTCCCTCAAACCTAAAGTTGTCGCATGCCTAGCGTACTTCTGAATTTCTTGAATGCATCAACTGAGAGAGCCTTTGTAAGCATATCAACGACTTTCTATTTGGTACTGCAATACTCCAATGTCACAACCTTATGTCTTACTTGAGTTCGCAAGAAGTGAAAGCGGATCTCAATGTGTTTGCTCCTCCCATGCATCACATGATTTTTCGCAAGTTGAATTGCGGACTTGTTGTCGACGTATATTACGGTCGACTCGAGTTGAGGATGATATAACTCCTTCAGGAGATTTCTCAGCCATATAGCTTCACATGCTCAAAAGGCTGCTGCCATGTACTCAGCTTCGCACGATGAAAGTGCGATAATGTTTTGTTTCTTCGAAGTCCACGTGAATGCAGTGGATTCGAGAAAGAACACATGTCTAGTGGTGCTCTTCCTTTCATCTTGATCACCTCCCCAATCACTCTCTGAATAGCCATACAAAATAGCTCCAGCATTTTTAGCATAAAACATGCCAAAATTCAATGTTTCTTTAAGGTACCTGAGAATTCGCTTTGTTGCCAACCAATGTGATGTTCTTGGCTCTTCCATGTACCTACTGACAAGCCCAACTCCATGCACAATGTCGGGTCTTGTAATTGTAAGGTACCTCAGGCTTCCAACGAGACTTTTGTAGATTGTTGGATCTACATGTTTTCCGTCACCTTCTATTGTCAACTTCGTTCCAGTTGAGACTAGCATGCCAACATGATTGCAATCTATAATCTTGAACTTCTCGAGTATCTCTTTGGCATACTTCTTTTGTGAGATGAAGATGCCATCTGGTTGTTGCCTTATCTCAATACCTAGAATGTTGGCCATTAGACCACAGTCGGTCATCTCGAACTCTTTAAACATAGCTTGCTTGAACTCTCAAAATATGTCAGGGTTGCTTCCTGTAAATAAGAGATCATCAACATAAATGCAAGCTATTAGAACTCCAAGATTGTTCTTCTTCATGTAGAGGGCATGCTCAAATGGGCATTTGACAAATCCCATCTTCTCCATGTATCCATCAATTCGTGCATTTCAAGCACGGGGTGCTTGCTTGAGCCCGTACAATGCTTTCTTCAAAGGATACACCTTATTCTCAGCTCCTCTAACAATGAACCCTTCATGTTGCTCAACATAGACCTCTTCTACAAGGACAACATCCAAGAATGCTGATTTCACATCTAACTGGTGAAGGTTCAAATCATGATGTGCTGCAAGAGAAATTAGCATCCTTACTGTGTCAAGGCATGCTACGGGCGCAAAGACTTCATCATAGTCAATGTCATGCTTCTGCTTGTATCCTTTCGCAACTAGACGTGCCTTGTAACGGTTGATTGAACCATCAACATCTATCTTGATTTTGTACACCCATTTGACACAATTGCCTTCTTGTTTGCTGACATCGTAACTAGCTTCCAAGTGTCATTCTTCACAATGACTTCAACCTCATCATTCATGGCCGTCCTCCAATTCTTATCCTGCACAACATCCTTAAAAATAAGAGGTTCAGTACCGGCATATAGACAAAAGAGGTTGGTTTCATTGTCATCGATTTGGTGTGTACTCACATAAATATCATTGAAACTTCTAGTTAGAATTAAAATATTATGATCAACAAAAATCATCAACAATGATAGAACTATTTGTGTGAACCTAAAAGGGAAAAAGTAAATGGATTCATGATTAACTTGTGTAAATGACGTAATGGTAGTTTATTAGAATGAATTCAATGAGATTATTGTTCAATTTTCTGTGAGCACACATCATGTTAAGGGTTAGAGGCGGATCCACATCACATGCACTCAGGAGTCAGCTGCATTCTTGGAAAAAAAAATTCAAAAAAGATTATATATTTGTAGTTTTTCGTAAACGAACATATATTTTAAATATTTGTACAAATGATCATATAAGATAATTTTTTTAAGAATAAGCAACATTTCGAACCTCCTGAAAAATATCGTATATCTTGAACTCTCTTCGAAAATTCTGAATCCGCCTATGTTAAAAGTCATCTAGTAATATATGTTGGAGGTTTCAAAAATGTCTATATGTCCAAAAAGAACACTAGCAGAAATTATCGTGTATTTTGATAATCAAATCAAGTAATAAAAAAATCTAGGCTTTATTATTTTTCATTTAGCCCATCATTAATATGAAAACTACATCTTAGATTATATAATTAAAGATCCACATTTTGTATGACAAATTAATATTCACAATATTTTTTTTGCAATGTTGGTCATTTTTAATTGAGCATTAATTGACAATATACTTATACTAGCTAGAATATAAAAAAGTTCATTATTGAATTAATGAGCTAACATAAACTACTCTCCCGAGCTGACTTATGATTTGCGTTTTACTTGAAAAAGAAAATTACAATAGATAATTTATTAACGCCAACCACATGAGAAAAAAATGTCAATTTTACTAACAATGTTGTCAACGTTGCATGTGTTGAATATTAATGAGAGCATCGTTTAGAAAAATAACCCGAAAACATCATCGCCAAAATTTATGACATGGCTAATAACAGACGGAGGAAAGAATTCTTTGAGCTAGCACATAAATGTTTCTATCATAACAACGTCATATATAGCTGTTAATCACAGCATAAAATACATTAGCAATCACGTCTCACAAATAATATAGTCACAATTAATAACATTCCAAAAATTAAGAAAACAAATAGTACATGTTAGTTTCAACGAATTTTAATTTTAATCACCACATTTCAGGTTTCATCATGCCCATGCAAATTAGTCTAACTATTTTGCTAGGCACTGGAGACACAGGTAGGTCCCATTTTGAAGGATCAATATTCAGTAATCAGTGAGATAAGATGAAATATTAATTGAATAATTTACACAACTTTAAAATTAGCACACACAAATATCATTTTGAAAGGAGCGGCTACATCTATGTTGCGCGAGTGCGGGTGCGGGTGCGGGTGCGGGTATCGTATCCGATACAATACGGATGCGGTGATACGGCAATTTTAAAAAATCTTAGATACGAGTGCGACTAAATATATATTAAATTTTAATTAAAAAATAAGTTAATACATTGAAAAATAATATATAAGTGAATATATATAATAAAAACTATTATTATACAGAAGAGAGAATAAGATACATGAGTAATATATTTTTTTATGAGAAGTGACTTCAACCTTACGACAATGTAAAGAAGCAACAACTAAAAAATGGGATATGCTTATCACGTGAAGTATCGCACGCGAATCATATCGAATACAGATGCAGCATGATACATGTAATATTTATATTATTACTTGTCGTATTTGAAAGATTTTTTCACAGTGCACACTGCATAGCATGAATTTAAGTTTTAATTTTAATTTACGAATTATTAGACACGACATACATGATACATGTAATATTTTCCGAGAAAAACAACCAAGAATTCAATCAATCCATGAAATCCTAAGATGCTTTTTTTTTATGGTCCTCTCCTGTCTAACAAAGCCTGCAAAACACATTATTTATCCTTAAATTAATAACGGAGTATTCAAGTTATTATATTTCAATAGAAGATTTATATAACTTTAGAACATTGTTTTGAGCCATTAAATTTATTAAAGTGAAAATATCCTTGAAAGGCTGTAACCATTTTTAATTGGGCCGTATGAATATTTGGGTGGCCCAGTATATATATTTTTTACTTAAGTAGTTCAATTAAATTTCTATAAAGAGTAAAGCCCAATATTAGTGCTAAAACCTTCAAATCCAGTAATGGATCGTGCTTTGGGCCTTTATATTTGAGGCAAGGCTTACAATTTCTTTAAAGACTCCGGTGTTTTCTCGCTGTGCACTTTTGTACGTTGAAAGTTTATTATTAACTAGGTATATGCACGCGTTTCGCGTGAAAAAGTTAAAATTTAAATTTTTATATTATAATAACAAAATTTATAATAAACTTTTTAAATAATAGAAAATAAATCAACAGAAAAAAGGAAACAATCGAAACAGTAAAATCACTATAGCAATCATGTTCAATCTTTATATATACTACATTTCGCGCTCGCGCGAAAAACAAAAAAAAAACAATGACAGAAAAAATTGAAAAAAAACCAATTTTTTTTTAAAAAAAAATTGCTATAGAAAAAAATGCAAAAAAATTTCGTAAAAAAACAAAAAAAATACGGAAAAAGCAAAAAAAGATGCTACAGTGTTTTCGCTGTAGCAAAAAAAGAGCTCATGTAGCCTTACCATGATGGCCTTCTCATCATAATCTTTATGAGCTTGCTAGCCACCTTGCAAGGCGTCAACGGGTCATCTATTTCAAAAAAGTCATTTGTCAAAAGAGTTAGCCTAGTGTACATATCCTCAATAGATTCATCATCTTCAATCCTAAAGTTTTCAAATAGAGATTGGAGACCGGCACCCCTAGACCGTTTCAATAAATCATTTCCCTCATATTTCCTCAATAGGGCATGCCACATATCATATGCATTAAGAAAACGGCTTCACCAAAGATTGGTGCAATTGATTCATGCACCGATGCCAAGATTGCATTTATCGCTTGGTCATTTTCCCTTTTTCTCATAAGAGATGGTATAGTTAATTTGTTATCCGGGCTATATTCCGGTACATACTTGGTGGTAACCACATCTAGGAGGTCCATGATGCCTAGGTAGTTTATCATGCACCTCTTCCAATACCCAAAGTTCTTACACCATTGCCCCAACATGGGAGGTGAAGAAACATGCCTAAGTGTGTTGGCAATTTGGTTGGTATGACAATTGATCGTAGCTTGTAATTAAGAAGGTTCCTAACTATCAAGCACAACGCCGCTCTGATACCACTTTGATAACCTAGGCGGCCTAGGTTATGGTCAATTTTTCATTTTAACTAACAATTAGGGACTAATTTGCAAATCTTCTCAAACCACAATTTCAATTCACAACAATTCAATTCAATATGCGGAAGCGTAATACCAATATAGCAAAACTAACTAAACAATTCTAAATGGCAATTCACTCAATTGTCAATTCAATTCACTAATTTCTAAAAGAGCAATTCAAGCACAATTAACTACAAAGCAAATAGGAATTAATAAAATTGAAATAAAGAAAGGTGAGAAGATGGCTCAGTCGCGTGTTGACGGAGTTCGGCTTGCACTAGAGGTCACGCCAACTCTCCGGGTCCCCGGCGCCCCCCCCCCCCCCCCCCCGCTTCTTACGGTAATAAGCCCGGTCCGCTCCACTAATGAAAAATTCGTACAAAGGCGGACTCCAATTCTCTTTACACACACTGGTAGAGTAATTGGACCCTAATTGATTCACACGGTTTACAATTAAGGAAACTAGGACAAGTAGATAATAGAGCACTAATCTAACAACACCACTAATCTCTCAACAATCAATAGAACAATTTGGCTAAATAAAATTGGAAGATTATGAAATGGATTTAGCTATTTAGGTTTGAGCTCAAGTGCACAACAATGGTTGCTGGAAGGTTAAGATTTTTGCTAAAAGTTTTCAGTGAATTAAAGTGAAGAAGATGGTCCCCTTTTATACCTTTTGATTTCTGCACAAAATTAGGTTTTCGGAATTTAGCGTTATAACACCAAGTTACATAGAAAACCTAGCGTTATAACGCTATCATGAGTCAGGGCAAAATTTTGTGACGTTGGATTTGTATTTTTGTGCAAGTTGTACTTAGCGTTATAACGCTAGGCTATGTACAAAACATAGCATTAT
This sequence comes from Eleocharis quinqueflora, assembly GCA_964058865.1. NCBI lineage: Eukaryota > Viridiplantae > Streptophyta > Magnoliopsida > Poales > Cyperaceae > Eleocharis > Eleocharis quinqueflora. The sequence goes on from CAXKVX010001835.1 coordinate 34,166, forward strand.
AACGCAAGTCCATCCAGGACAAAGTTTTGTGACGTTTGAATTTTGAACTAGCGTTATAACGCCAAGTATGACGTTATAACGCTAGACTAGAATTTCCAGTACTTAGAAAGATTTAGCCAATTTAGAATAGCATGGCGTTATAACGCCAAAGTCTCTGGAAGTTTGGTTAATAAACATGTTTTTGAGCAAAATGATATTTTTGAGCAAATTAAATTCATCATGTTGATCTTAGACAATATTTAAGACTTAATTTTGAACATTTGGAATTTTATCTGATCATCTGCTATTTTAAAATGAGGATTTAAAATCTGGACCGTCTTGGTGTTATAACGCAAATACAGGCGTTATAACGCTAGAGCTCAGGACTTAGCCAATTTGTCCAAGTACCTGACACTTGCATTATAACACCAAACTTGGAGTTATAACGCTAGTGTTCAGGACTTAGTCAATTTGGCCAATACCTGACTCTGGCGTTATAACGCTGGCTATAGCGTTATAACGCTAACTCTCTGGAACGTTTGATACGAAATTTTGCTATTATGCTAAACAGAGTTTTTGGTGAAATAAAATCCATATTCATTAACTTAAATGTTATTTAAGACATATTCTTGCACTTTTGGAATTTATTTGAATCTTAGTCTATTTAAAATATCCATTTTAAATTTTCTAGATTCTGGCGTTATAACGCTGGAGTTCAGGACTTAGCCAACTTGGCTAAGTTCCCGACTCTGGCGTTATAATGCCAGGCTTAGCGTTATAACGCTAAGTCTCTGGAAGTTGGGGTGAAAATTTAGCACTTATGCAAAATAATGTTTTTGACAAAATGAATTTTACATTCATAAACTTTAGCAATATTTAAGAGATATTCTTGCTATTTTGGAATTTATTGATGTCTTAGTCTATTTTAAATTTGCATTTTAAAATCTCATATTTCTGACGTTATAACGCCAGACTTGGCGTTATAACGCCAAGCACAAAGTTCTTTGTACTTAGCCATTTCGCAGATTTATGCACTCTAGCGTTATAACGCCAAGTCTAGCGTTATAACGCTAATGTGTATTTTGTTTTGAATTTTGCTATTTGCTATTTAACTCCCAATTTTAAATAACCAAAGTTCTAAAAAGTTAAACCTAAATTCTTCTATAAATTCTTGAGATCTTCAGATCTTAATTTCTTGGTTTAACTTCCCTTGCTCAATTTGATCTTGCTTTGAATAACCTGCATCAATTCTGACAAATTTTGATGAGATAACATGTTGTTTTGCAAATCAACAAACTTGAGAAATTGTTTCAGTCAACATACAGAGTAGATAAATAACTGTGTAAAAGGTTGAAATTTGAAAATCTAAACTTTTAATCAAATCAATTTCTATTATTTGCACATTTCTTAGTTTTAATTTAAATTTCAGAAACAAAACTCAAATCAATCTTAAATAGCTTAGACTAGTAAACAATTTAGAAATTAGTAAATCGAAAGAAATGAGCTCTTTTAAAAAAATAGCAAGAAAGCTCTAAAAATTACGAAATTTGATTTCCTACAAGATTTTGATATGAATAATTTATTGAGCAACTTAAATATACATAGCCACATAGTAAGAAATGAAGTGTACTATGCATATTATTTTAGCCTTGCTCTCTCTCTCTCTCTCTCTATATATATATATATATATATATATATATATATATAAATATAGAGAAAGGCTAGGGTGCTCCATGGAGCACCAAACTGCTAATGATCCACATTGTATCTCCAACTTGAAAATTCCAACGATCGATCTGAACCGTTAAACATGATCTACATATTTACAACTACTTGAAGATTGAATTTTATATTTGTTTGAATTTTTTGCTATTTTTTAGAGAGGTATGAAAATCACAACTTTTGTTGGTTTAGAAATCGTTTGATTAGCAACTTTTCTACCTCTTTAAAAAAATAGCAAACAATTTCAAAAAAATATAAAATTCAATTTCCCGGTAGATTTATATATGTAGATCATGTTGAACGGTTCGGATCGGTCGTTGGAATTTTCAAATTGGAGATAAATGGATGTGGAGCACGAGCGGTTTGGTGCTCCATGGAGCACCCTAGCCTATCTCTATAAATATATATATGTAGAGAGAGAGAGAGAGAGAGAGAGTTAGGCTATGGTACTTACATAAGCACCAATTCACCGTACTTATGATCATATCTCGAATTTCAAAATGTAAATGGACGATTCGAACCGTTGAAAATGTTGTCCACACTAAAATCTACTTGGAAACCAAAAAAAATATTTTTTTGCAAAATTTGTAATATTTTATTAGATGGGTAGAAAATTGAGTAATCTGACGATATACAAACCTCAAATTTAACCATTTTCTACCTATCCGATAAAATAGTAAAAAAATTCCAAAAAATAAAAAAAAATCGGTTTTCAAGTAGATTTTAGTGTTGACAACATTTTCAATGGTTCGGATCGTCCATTTGCAATTTGAAACTCGAGATATGATCGTAAGAACGATAGAGCTTGGTGCTTATGTAAGTACCATAGCCTAACTATATATATATAGAGAGAGAGAGAGAGCATGGCTAAAATAATATGCATAGTACACCACATAACGTACTATGGGGTCATTTGTATTTAATTTGGTCATTAAATTGAGATTTAAGTTGCTCAATAAATTCTTCATATCAAAATCTTGTAGGAAATAAAATTTCGTGATTTTTAGAACTTTCTTGCTATTTTTAAATATTTTTTAAAAACAGCCCAGAAATGACACTTTTGTAGTATTAAATCTGGACTGTTTTTAAAAAATATTTAAAAAATAGCAAGAAAGCTCTAAAAATCACGAAATTTGTTTTCCTACAATATTTTCATATGAAGGATTTATTGAGCAACTTAAATCTCAATTTATTGACCTATATCTATATGCATAGTACGTTATGTTGTGTACTATGCATATTATTTTAGCCATGCTCATATATATATATATATATATATATATATATATATATGAGGTGAGCTATTATGCTTCAAGAAGCCAAAAGGAGTTTGGCTTCACATACTCTCAACCTTAGATGTGAATCCCTTGCTTTAAGATTCGTACTTTTAATATATGACCAATCCTGAACTGTGGACCTAGAAAACTTGAAATTGAAAGTCAGTAAAACACATACTAAACTGGATTTTAAGATACATGAGTGATTGGAGAATTACGTCAAAAAGCTCAAATTACATAGAAGCCCTAAAAGCCACTGAACCTATTGAAGAACCCGCGGTTGGTTTTGTAAAACCAACTGAAGCAACAAGAGGCACATCAACTATAATCAAGCAAAATAACACAATAATATAACTCTTGGTTAAGATAAGCGAAGGAATTGAAGATTGTAAAGAAACCGTCCAGGATATCAGAAAAGTTGTAGCTGAACAAGCGTCAGCTGGGACAAAATTTGATATCACAAATACAATCGAAGATCTACAAAAGAGTCTAAATAAGCTAAGTCTAGGAGAACCAGTCCCTAGACCTAAAAAGAAGGAAGTACCGTTTTTCGTGTTCAAAGATCCACGTAAAATATTTGAAGAAGAGAAGAAGAAGTCCTCGTCTTCTTAAAAATGAACCGAACACGTATGGAAACCATTACGGAACCACGACCGTCTATATCTAACCGTGAACAGAACAGCCGTAATGAAAACCAGACTCCAACAATAGATGATCAAATAAGAAACTACAGACGTGGTCATAGATTATGTCAGGAAATCTCAAGAAGATTACCCGGAAGGCGACAAATTGGGTATAACAGGAGTCTAGAGTCACAACTAAACCCGGACGCAGAATTAGATGTATCTCAGTTTAGAAGAGCGCAATCTGTTCCAGCAGAAACGTTGTATCAAGATGGTTGGACAGCTACACAACATCGGGTTTATCAGAATTATTCTGACCAAAGAATACTGACAACGGGTGGACAACAGTTGGAGTTGCCATTCATCACACAACAAAGTTATGAAGAAATTCGTAGGTCAGGCCTCCAACATTTGCACATTGGGTTAATTATGATTAGGTTGTACACTTTACACCGCAGAAACGTAGGCGTTAACGCACTAGTTGTTATTCGAGACACCAGATGGGCGAATGACAGATCAATTATTGGCACAATGGAAATGGACCTAACAGCCGGTACCCAATTGGCTTATCTTGCACCCAATATCATGCTTAGTATAGCAGATTTCTTTAACCATATCCAATTAGTTGTCCAAAATCATGGATATGAGAATTGGCAAGCAGGCGAAAGTAATTTGCTGTTAACAAGATCACTGATTGGTAGATTATCAAATACTAGTTACACTAGTTTCAGATATAACGTACAAAGGGTATCTGACTATTTAGCTAGTAGAGGTGTCCAGGCAATCCCCGGTCAATCACACACAACTGAAAGTTTACGGGGTTTACAATGGGTTATCAGACCACCTAGTATAGCAGAGGTACAACACCCTCAAGCAGCTGTTATTCGTACACGATCAGACAGTTCAGTGATGTTAAAATTCAAGAATTATTCTGCTACAAAGCCAAATGAGGAACCATCAGTTGGTGTAAACGATGAAGAACAATTATCTGATGATGAAATTACTCAAGAGACTGCCCTAGTACTATTCGCTAACGTGTCAGATGATGAAGAAAACAATGAGGAAGAAGACACATATTGGGAGTCTATCAAGCTAACGGCCAGTCTAGCTGAAGATATAGAAGAAGAACCTATATGGGACCAAGATGAAAATGATGAAGAGGATTTCGTGAATCCTTTCGCGAAAGGTGGTGGGAACGACGATGAAAAATTAGAAAAATTAGAAACAGAAACGGTATACGTTTTAGGCCAAGACCCAGAAATTGATTATCCAATTCTAAAACAATTCCTTAATAAACCTACCACACAACACAAAGCTTTATCATCCTCAATAACTTCCAATTACAACATACCACCTCAGCCAACTATGGGATTAAGAAATTATCCACCAGAAAGTCTTAAAAATGATCATGAGGCAGGAGGTAGTGGAGGTTATATACAAAGACCCAGAGGCTTACCCGGAGGTATCGAGAGACATCAGAATGAACAATGGAACTTACCCACAGCAATGCAAGAACAAGTGGCGATGTTAGTTCTACCAGAAGACATTGGCCTATACAACGATGTGATATCCAGATGGGAATCCATAACCCTAAATCTAATAAGTGAGCGAAACTTTGATAGTAACAAAACAAAAGTACAATTCATCGAGAACTTATTAGGTGAAGTTGAGAAGAAGATCTGGATACAATGGCGTATGGCATTTGAGGCTGAATACTTAAACTTAGAGGCCATAGCTGATGATACGCAGAACGTTATTTCACAAATAAGAAGAGTCCTGATATTAGAAGATCCATACCAAGGGACTACAGATGAGCAGGATCACGCGTATCAAGACCTTGAGAGATTATCATGCGAACATGTAAAGGACCTATTTCTTTACATGAATGATTTCAAAGTTCTAGCGGCAAAATCGGGGAGGATTTACTTATCTCCCGAATTATCTGAGAAATTCTTTAGGAAAATGCCGCCACTTATAGGGAAGGAACTCGAAGAAGCTTTCAAAAAGAAATTCCCTGGCAACACAATTGGGGTAATTCCTCGAATACACTTCTCCTATCAATATCTAGCCGAAATGTGTAAGAAGGCTGCATTACAACGAAGTCTAAAAGACTTAACAATTTGTAGTAAAATACCCATCCCTGGTTACTACCAGAATAACAGAAAGAAGTATGGGTTGAGGAAAGCCAAAAACTATAAAGGAAAACCACATGATTCACACGTAAGGGTTTTCAAGCGAAAACATTCGGATAGGGTTAGAAAGTGTAAGTGCTTTATTTGTGGCGAAGAAGGTCACTTTGCCAAAGATTGCAGAAATAAAAACGGCAATCTAGTTAGAGCAGCGGTCATAGAAAACCTTGATTTACCAGATGACCTGGATGTTGTCTCTGTTGATCTCAATGAACCGGACAGTGATGCTATTTGCAGTGTATCTGAAGGAGAATCCGGTAGAACTGAATATCAAGTACGTACGGCAATAGAAGATTTACCATTAGAAACGAACTTGATGTTACAAATAACTGATTTCGGGTGGAGGAGTAAAATACAATTACCCGAAAACCAAGAAAAATGCAAGCATAACTTTGATGATACAGAAGTCCAAAGCAGTTGCAGCTTCTGTAAACTTACCATTAAATCGGAATACGGTAAAAGATGTGAAGAATGTGGTTTACAAATCTGTTCATTATGCGCCCCGTTCTATTTCGGGATACAAGTCAAACCAAAGGTTTCCTTACAATCGAGACCTTATAACAACAAAGATGCACTAATTAAAGAATTAACAAATTACATAGTGTATCTTGAGGGTGAAAATGAGAGGTTAAAACAAGTGTTGAGAGAACAGGAACTAATCAGAGATTTGACAAACGATTTTAATAACCTCTCTACACGAGAAAAGAATAAAGAAAAGATAGAGGTAGAAGATGTAACGGAAGATGAAACGGCAAACGTTCTATTTGAAATTGATGAATCATCTTACAAAGCCGAAACCTCTACACCACACCATGAAAAGAAAAGAATATTCAACCGTCTATACAATTTGATAGTTACGTTTGAAATCCCAAACGTAAAACCATTTGAAATAAGAGCTATCTTGGACATTGGTGCAACAAATTGCTCAATTGATCAAACAACAATTCCAGAAGAAGCTCTTGAACCTAGTCCATACCATGTTCAAATCACAGGAGTTAATTCAACTCAAATTGCGAATAAAAAGCTGAAAGGAGGACAAATGATTATTGGAGAAAATAAATTCAGGATTCCCTTTACATATAGCTTTCCAATGGGCATGCAAGATGGTATTCAAATGTTGATAGGATGTAACTTCATAAGATCGATGCAAGGAGGTCTTAGAATCGAGGGTAATGTGATTACATTCTATAAAAATGTCACAATTGTTCAAACCACAACAGAAACTGTTGCCCACACAGTCGCAATTGACGAATTGGGATTAGATGAAATTGAATATATAACAATTCAGGATGCGTTATATCACCAATCTTTAATCACAAATCCCAAATTTGAGAAAAGATTCAGTAGCCTGTTATTAAGGCTTAAAGAACAAGGATTTATCGGGAATGATCCTCTTAAACACTGGCAGAGAAACAAGGTCATTTGTAAATTAGATATAATTAACCCGGACCTTACAATAGAGGATAAGCCGCTTAAGCATGTAACGCCGTTAATGAAGGAGCAGTTTGATAGGCATATCAAGGAGTTATTAGAAATTGGAGTCATTAAACCAAGTACAAGTAAGCATAGAACAATGGCTTTCATTGTTAACTCAGGACGTCTATTGACCCGAAAACGGGAAAAGAAATCAAAGGCAAAGAAATGATGGTCTTAAACTACAGAACACTAAATGATAATACTCACAAAGACCAGTATAGTTTGCCTGGAATTAATACAATCCTGAAGAAAATAAGTAATAGCAGGATTTTCTCAAAATTTGATCTAAAGAGTGGCTTCCATCAGGTTGCCATGAGCCCTGAGTCAATACCCTGGACAGCGTTTATAGTGCCAGGAGGATTGTATGAATGGTTAGTTATGCCATTTGGTCTGAAAAATGCCCCTGCAATATTCCAGAGAAAAATGGATAATTGCTTCAGAGGAACAGAGGCATTTATTGCGGTATACATAGATGATATTCTGGTATTTTCTGAAAATGAAGAAAAACACGCACAACACTTAGAGGTAATGTTAGACATATGTGAAAAACACGGTCTGGTCTTATCACCAATGAAAATGAAGATCGCAGTACCAGAAATCGATTTTCTAGGAGCTCAGATAAATCGTGGAAAAATCAAGCTCCAGCCGCATATAATAAAGAAGATTGCCAATTTTGATATTGAGCAACTTAAAGAAAAGAAAGGTCTTAGATCATGGCTTGGGATACTAAATTACGCCAGATCTTACATCCCGAAACTGGGAGTTTTACTAGGACCTCTTTACTCGAAAGTTAGTCCACATGGTGATAAACGCTTGAAAGCCTCAGATATTAATCTTATCAGAAAAATTCAGGAATTAGTCCAGAATTTACCAAATCTGAGCTTCCCACCAGAGGACGCTTACATTGTTTTGGAAACTGATGGGTGCATGGAAGGATGGGGAGGCGTGTGCAAGTGGAAACCCAGAAAACATGACCCTAAATCATCTGAAAGAATTTGTGCCTATGCTAGCGGGAAATTTGATGTTATAAAATCAACGATTGATGCAGAGATACATGCTTGCATGGAGACTTTATCCGCGATGAAGATTCATTACTTGGATAAATCTGAAATCACTTTGAGGACGGATTGCCAAGCAATAATCAGTTTTTATAACAAGTCCTCATCTAACAAACCCTCGAGAGTTCGTTGGGTGAAATTTGTTGATTTTGTAACAGGTACAGGCGTACAGGTAAACTTTGAACATATTGAAGGACGCTTGAACTCACTAGCAGATACTCTCTCTCGGCTAACGACATTTACTCTCAGCACAAAATGTCTAACAGACAACCAGGAGTTAATGTTGGAGAAGTTGGAACCAATACTGGGCGAACTAAGCAATGGAGAGAAAAACAAAAAGTCAATACTGGAGGAACAAGTTCAGTCATTGCAAGAAAGAATCAAGGAAATCTTTCCGCTGACAATACAGATGAACAACATGCATACATATTCGAAGATCTCAGAAGGCCAAGCCAGAATCTTGAATCATACCAGGAGACCGCACAAAGATTGTCCGACACCAAGAAACTGCAGGTGCGAAACTCCTTGGTGGACATACAACAGTTAATTTCGATTATTGCGCGTGAAGAAGGATACTGCAAGCCATATCAACGTAGTAATTGTATTTTAACTGATAACTACTAGGAACTTAAGGAACAACGTGAAAAACTAAAAAGAATTGAAAAAGACCTTAAGTTCATCCTTGAGTTCAATGTAAAAATGTAGAGTTTTAGGAAGCTATGGTGAGCCTCTTTTATTTGATTTTTGAGTCCAAAAATTCAGTAGTAGTTCATGAGCAGCTGAATTAGTGTGAAATAAATTAAGGTTCAGACTGGCAGGGTCCTACGGGTAACTGCTGTCTTTTTAGGATAAGTCTATATTGTGTGCTTTCATTTTGCAAGTGGAAGTCCCTCTACAGATGGACGGACACAAGCTCTACAAGAATGGGTTACAGGTGGATGGATTGGAGCCGTTCACTAAAAGTTTGCTTTATTTTGAGTGGAGTATAGTGCTCAATTATATGAGCATCTTTTTGCTTTGAGTGGAGTGTAGTGCTCAATTATATGAGCACCTTTGTCCTTTGTCTGAGTGGTTAGATGAGTCACCCACTCACTTTTGTTGTCTTTTGAGACAAAATATTGTGGATATCAATTTATTCACATGTCGATGGGGCCCAATGAGCACCCGATGTGGTAAATTAGAATCCAGACTCTTGAGTCTCTTAGCTTATAAATACCTTGTGTATTCAGAGTTGCTTTAATTCTTGTTCATATTCCGCAAATACCTTTCTTACTCTCCCGCATCCGTCGTGATCTGTGAAGTTTGAAAGCTGAGATCCTGAGATCGTAACCGAACCTGGTATAAGAGCTTAATTTTTTGTTAGTATCCTTCATGGCTTTCTAAATTCTTTCATAATTTCTAGGAAAACAGGGATGGAACGGTCAAAATTCTAATTAAGTTGAGAAGGGAAAAGGGTTAATTAATACCGAAAAGCTTGAAGTTTGGGAGACGTGTACTTAGTATAGGCGATAAAGGGGGAAAAGTACCCAAGGGAGGGGAATAGTACCATTACATTCGTAATATTAAGAAGGCACCCAAATGAATTGCTAGAAAGTTTAAATCCAACGGTTAGAAATAGTCTAAAGCCAAAAAGGCCTTGGCACCATGAAGCACGATAGCCTATCTCATATATATATAAAAAGTTTACTACAATAGTTTTTATATGTAAAATATAAATTTATTGGTAATAATATATATCAAATTAAAACTTAAACATTCAATTATTTAGTAGGATATTGATTCTCCCGAAAAAATTTTAAATAACCAAAATAAATAAATAAAATACGAAAATGGCAAAAATAGAACAGAATTCACGAATTTAGCTACCCCGGGATCACAACACCCTACAGAACTCCGAGTTCACTGTGCTCTCCCTAACTCCGGAATCACAGTTGTCGGAGTTATGTAGGCGACTGTGATCTCGGAGTTAGGGAGAGCACGGTGAACCCAGTTATTGGATATGTTTTATACACCCAGCCGAGAGAGAGAGAGAGAGAGATATTCATATACTCTTCAAAGTGAATTGAAGGTAGAGAAGTAATTTGATGTATTATTTTATTTTTACTTAAATTCTTCAAATTTAGTTGATTTAATTTACAATTATTATAATTGTTATAATTGATAGTTGATTTCATGTATTATTATAATTGTAAATTAATTTATAAGAATTATAATTGTAGTTGAATTGTTATAATTTACTTACATTCTTCAAAGTGAATTGCTATAATTGTTATAATTGTTATAATTCTTCAAATTGAGTTGATTTCAGGTATTATTATAATTGTAAATTAATTTATAATTATTATAATTGTAGTTGAATTGTTATAATTTAGTTACATTCTTCAAATTTACTTACATTCTTCAAAGTGAATTGTTATAATTGTTATAATTCTTCAAATTTAGTTGATTTCAGCTATTATTATAATTATAAATTAATTTATAATTATTACAATTGTAGTTGAATTGTTATAATTTAGTTACATTCTTCAAATTTACTTACATTCTTCAAAGTGAATTGTTATAATTGTTATAATTCTTTAAATTTAGTTGATTTCAGCTATTATTATAATTGTAAATTAATTTATAATTATTATAATTGTAGTTGATTTATGTATGTATTTCATAATTTTTGAACTATTAGTATATTATTATTTAGTAATTATAATAATTCTAAGATTTAGAGATTTTTTTAGGAATTTAGATAGAGAAGTGAAGTGAAGATTTTGCAAATTCTAAAAGATTAAGAGCTGCTAAATCATTTCAGATATTATTTTATTTTAAATTAAATTGTATTAATTTATAAAGTAAAAATTTGAATTAGTGTAAATTAATTTAGAATTATTTTATTTCTGAACTATTAGTATATTATTAATTGCGAAATTTATACAATTGGAGTGAAGAAAGATGATTCCAATTTTCGTATATATGGATGGTGAAACTCGAAATGGCCCGTATGGTATGGAATATAGTTGTGATTCTAAATTTACTTTTCTGAGAAATGAAGAGACCTGGTATGAAGATGTGAAAAATACAATATACAAATGGTTGGGGATATTTGAGAGTCAATATTCGCTCAATGTTGTCGCTCGATATAACACTGCGATCTCACCTGCTTATCATTTTTGTTTAATTCACATTCGCGATGAGGTAGAGTGGCGAATGATATTTCAAATGGCACAATCAGAAATGAATTGGAGATTTGTTGAATTATATGTTGATCTGGTGCCAAATCGGACAAATGAGAATCTCGATAATTTAGCTCGCACAAGTGAAAATGTTGTTAACACGGATGAAGAGCCTCCGAGATTTAGCCATGAGACATTACCTTATAGCCCTACCCATACTCTTCATATCTCTCCCGCAAGACATTCACCAATTATAGATCTTAATGAGCCCATATCTAATATTCCTGAAGAACATGAAGGTGATGACGATGAGAATATATTACCCGAAGCGGGAGAATGGGAAATAGGAGAAGATTATGGATACACCTCTGATGAAGATGATTTGGATTATAATCCTAACGATCATCCGAATCATCAGATAATTGTACAAGGAAAATCAGAAAAATATCACCCAGTACAGGAGCTTAGTGATATCTTTGGTTTCAATGAAATTTACAATGAAGTACAAAATTCGTCAGACGATCCCTTGGCAGAAAATAGTGTATTTAATTCAAAAAATCAGTTACAATGGACCTTTAGTGAGTATCACATCAAAGGAAATATAGAGATTAAAATAGAAAGGAGTAGCGCGACGAGGCTAGTTATGGTTTGCAAAGATCAGAGATGTTTTTGGAGGTTGTATGTTGCATGTCCTAAAGGTAACAATTTTTGGACAATAAGAACCAATCCATACCCGCACACTTGTATCCAATCGATTACACGAGTAGATCATGCACATCTTACGGCCAAGATAATTGCTGGTGCTATTAAAAAGGAAATGAACGAAGATACAACCATGACAATTAAAAATGTCAGACATTTAGTAAAAGCAAATTTTCCCGGTGCCGATCCATCATACGCCAAGTTATGGCGAGGCAGGGAGTTAGCAATTGCGAAAATATTTGGAACTTGGGAGGGATCATATGCCTTGCTTCCTCGTTATTTTAATGCCATCCAATCGACGAATCCATCAATGAAGTATGCTATCCTGACGACTCCTACCAATCAACCTGAAGTACGTTTTTTTCCATGATGCGGCTTGGGCATGGGGACCGTGCATTGAGGCAGTAAAGTACATTTGTCCGGTGATAAGTATCGACGCAGGTTTCTTATTCGGTCGTTATGAGGGAAGATTACTGATGGCTTGCGGGTACGATGTAGAGAATCAATTGATACCATTGGCATTTGCATTGGTGGAGAAGGAAGGCCTAGAAAATTGGGGTTGGTTCATGAATTGGTTGCGTTGAGAAGTTATCGGACCTGGTAAGATGTGTGTACTATCAGACCGCCACAAGGGAATTAAGGTTGTTTTTTAATATCCCCAATATGGATGGTCTGAGGCAAATGACGAAGCAGTGCACCGATATTGTATGCAACACGTTGCCGAGAACTTGTACTCAAAATTTCCAGACGATAATCTAAAGAAAATATTTAAGCGTGCTGCATCGAAGAAGAAACCTCGTCGCTTTAAAGAGTACATGCAATCTATAAAAGCACAATATCCAGGCGCATATGAGTATTTAAAGACGGTTGGAAAAAGACTAGAGAATGATCCAAAAGAGTCTGTGAATCCATCAAAGTGGGCACAACGGTACGACAACGGATATCGTTGGGGCATAATGACAAGTAACGGATCAGAATCTTTGAATCGAGTCTTCAAAGTTGTTCGTATGTTGCCGGTTGTGGCTATCGTGAAAGGTACTTCGTACAAGTGCGTGAGTTGGTTTGATGATCGGAGAATCACATCAAGTACAACCATAAGTGAGGGTTTTGTATGGTCTTGTAGTGTTACAGAGAAACTAATTAAGAGAGGTGTCAAGTCACGACCACATCGAGTAGACCCCTATCGATCAGAGCAAGGAGATTTTGAAGTTTTGCATCAAGGTGAGACCTTACCGAATGGTGAGTTTGAAAATTTCAAGTATCATGTATTACTCGAAGTGGGAGTTTTTACGCGTTGCACCTGTTTGAAACCAAATCTGACCGGCATACCATGTTCGCATGTATTAGCGGTGATAAGGGTCAGACATTTAAACTTATCTCACTTTGTTTCACCTTATTACACTGCTAAGAATCTGCATAATACTTGGTCGGGAAGATTCCACCCTTTTCCAAATCAATCTGAATAGCCCGAGTATACAGGACTGACCATCACTCCCAATAGAAAATTGCTTCATCGTGGTCGAAGAAGGCACATTCGTATTCCGATGGTAATGGATGAAATGGAAGAATGAAAAGGCAAGCGTAGAGGACGACCCCTAGGAAGACGACCAGAAGGTATTGAAATAGTTTTATATGTTTATAATACTACATGCTTCAACTGCTTACATTTCAATATTACAGGAAGTGTTGAATCCAGCCATCAAGGAAGTCAACCTCATCGTCGTCATGAGAAATTAACACAATTGGTCTTACATAGTGGAAACTAACCCACTCGACACTCTGTAGATGTTCAACCAAATCCAAACCCTACCCAAATGCAACCCGCTCGTCACTCAATAAGTGTTCCACCTAGAGATGTTAATGCTTCAACAAGTGCATCAAATCCTTCAACAAGTCAGCCCAATCAATCAAGGCGAACATCAATTACAGGAAGAATTCGAAACTTATTTCGGGCGAATCACTAGCATGGAATTTATTATATGTGTTTATTTAGTGTTTACCTATTATATTTCTAGAGATGTATGTGGGACTTATTTGTCGTTATTTCATATGTATGGCTTTACCTATTAACTCGTCTAACTTTCAATTTATTTAAATTATATTTGTAGTGAAATGTCAACATTTCAGATTTTGGTCTTTTATGGAGGTGAAATAATTGAAACTCAATTTGGTGCGGAGTACTCTGGAGGTAAAAAATTGGCACTCCAGGGTAAACAATCTAGTACTTATGAAGGGATTAATAGTAGCATACATCGGGTTTTAGAATTTCACGAGTATTACGTTGGTGAAATCATGTGTCGCGTGGAGGATGGAGAAGGGAGTAAATTGCATTTCAATTTGATGGGAATCATTGATGAAAGTTCTTGGAAAATGGCATCTCAAATGTCCGTGAATAAAGTGGGAGTTGTTCATTTGTTTGTCAAAACCACTGGACCGCCACCAAGAAATGACGCTGTCGATTTGATTTCACTTAAAGGTATGTGCCATTTGTTTTCAACAATTACTCCAATTACATACTGCATTTGATTTACAAGTAATTATTACAAGTTATGTGTTCCATCATTTCTACAGGTTAAAAATATATGAAAACATGCAAGTCCATCAACATCAACATCAATTACAAGTCTCCAATCTCGCTGATCTCGCTGATATCAAGTTATGTGTTCCATATGTACCGTATGCCCCTGTGCTTTGTTAATTTTGATAGAAAAATTTGAGAAGATAAACACATCATGCTTCTTGCTAAGTTTGCTTGACGCTTGATGCTTAATGCATGATGCATCATGCATGACTTGTAACATAACATAACATAACATCATGCATCATGCATCATGCATCATGCTTGACGCTTGACGGGTTGGTACATAACATAACATCATACATCATGCATGATGCATCAAGCATGATGCTTGACGCTTGACATAACATAACATAACATAACATCATGCATGACGCTTGACGCTTGACACTTGATGCATCATGCATCATGCATCAAGCATGACGCTTGACGCTTGATGCATGATGCATCATGCATGACGTTTGATGCATCATGCATCATGCTTGACGCTTGATGCATGATGCATCATGCTTGACGCTTGACGCTTTATGCTTGATGCATCATGCATCATGCATGACGTTTGACGCTTGAAGCATGATGCATCATGCATGACGTTTGATGCATCATGCATCATGCATGACGCTTGACGCTTGATGCATCATGCATCATGCATGACGCTTGACGCTTGATGCATCATGCATGACGCTTGATGCTTGATGCATCATGCCTCATGCATGACGTTTGATGTTTGACGCCTGATGCTTGATGCATGACGCTTGACGCTTGATGCATCATGCATTATTCATGACGATTGACGCTTGACGCTTGATGCTTGAAATAACATAACATAACATAACATAACATCATGCATCACGCATGACGCTTGACGCTTGATGCATGATGCATCATGCATGACGTTTGATTCATGATGCATCATGCATGACGCTTGACGCTTGATGCATCATGCATGATGCATGATGCGTCATGCTTGACGCTTGACGCTTGATGCATGATGCATCATGCATGACGTTTGATGCATCATGCATCATGCATGACATCAAGCACATAGAGTTGTATTCTATGTTTCTTCATGGTGTTTTAGTGAATGGTTACAACACTTAAATGAAGTACTCGGAGAAGAAACTCTTCTCGTAGTAAGATATTATGCTCTGTGGATTATTCTTGAAAGGTTACAACTAATAAATGAAGTATTCTCATCAAAAACACTTCTCATAATAGGATATGATGCGTTGTGGTATTTTCTTGAACGGTTACCACCCATAAATGAAGTACTATGATCATAATCACTCATTAATTAATTACTCAGACATGAAGCACTTAGAGTGGTACTTTATGAATCTTCGTGGTGTTTTAGTGAATCTTTGTGGTGTTTCTTTAATGATTACCATCCATAAATGAAGTACTCGGATAAGAAATACTTCTCGTAGTACGATATGATCAATTGTGGTGTTTTCTTTAATGATTACCACCCATAATGGCTACCACCAACAAATGAAGTAGTCCGATCAGAATCACTCATAAATTAAGTACTTGGGCATGAAGCACTTAGATTGATACTCTAGGCTTCTTCATTGTGTTTTAGTGAATGGCTACAACACTTAAATGAAGTACTCAGAGAAAAAACTCTTCTCGTAGTAATATATGATGCTTCGTTGTGCTTTCTTCAAAGGTAATCACTCATAAATGAAGTACTCTGATCGGAAACACTTTTCATAGTATGATACGATGCTTTGTGGTGTTTTCTTTAATGGTTAACACTCATAAACGATGTACTCAGATAAGAAACACTTCTCGTAGTAGGATAAGATGCTTTCTGATATTTTTTTAATGGTTACGATCCATAAATGATGTACTCTTATCAGATTCACTCATATATTATGTACTCGGACATGAAACACTTTAGATTGGTACTCTATGCATCTTCGTGGTGTTTTAGTGACTGGTTACAACACTTAAATGAAGTACTAGGACAAGAAACTCTTCTCGTAGTAATATATGATGCTTTGTTGTGTTTTCTTGAAAGGTTATCACTCATAAATGAAGCACTCTGATCAGAAAACGCTTCTCATAGTACGATATGATGATTTGTGGTTTTTTTTAATGGTTACCACCCATAAATGAAGTAATCCAATCTGAAACACTTCTCGTAGTAGGCTAAGATGCTTTGTGTTGTTTTTCTTTATTGGTTCCACCCTTAAATGAAGTACTCGGACATGAAGCACCTAGAGTAGTAATCTATGCTACTTCGTGGTGTTTTAGTGAACGGTTATCATCCATAACTGAAGTATTCGAAGAACAAACACTTCTCGTAGCAGCTATGATGCTTTGTGGGGTTTTCTTGAAACGTTCCTATCCATAAATGAAGTACTCAGACATCAAGCACAAAGAGTTGTATTCTATGTTTCTTCATGGTGTTTTAGTGAATGGTTACAACACTTAGATGAAGTACTCGGAGAAGAAACTCTTCTTGTTGTAAGATATGATGCTTTGTGGAGTATTAATGAAAGGTTACAACTAATAAATGAAGTATTCTCATAAAAAAACACTTCTCATAATAGAATATAATGCGTTGTGGTGTTTTCTTGAACGATTACCACCCATAAATGAAGTACAATGATCATAATCACTCATTCGTGGTGTTTTCTTGATTGGTCACCACACATAAATGAAGTACTCAGACATCAAGCACATAGATTCTATGTTTCTTCATGGTGTTTTAGTGAATGGTTACAACACTTAAATGAAGTACTCGGAGAAGAAACTCTTCTCGTAGTAAGATATGATGCTTTGTGGAGTATTCATGAAAGGTTACAACTAATAAATGAAGTATTCTCATCAAAAACACTTCTCATAATAGGATATGATGCGTTGTGGTGTTTTCTTGAACGGTTACCACCCATAAATGAAGTACTATGATCATAATCACTCATTAATTAATTACTCGGACATGAAACACTTAGAGTGGTACTTTATGCATCTTCGTGCTGTTTTAGTGATTGGTTACAACACTTGAATGAAGTACTCGGAGAAGAAATTCTTCTCGTAGTAATATATGATGCTTTGTTGTGTTTTCGTGAAAGGTTATCATTCATAAATGAAATACTCTGATCAGAAACAATTCTCATAGTATGATATGATGCTTTGTGGTGTTTTCTTTAATGGTTACCCCCCTTAAATGAAGAACTCAGAAATAAAGCACCTAGAGCGGTAATCTATACACCTCCGTGGTGTTTTAGTGAAAGGTTACCACCCTTAACTGAAGGTATTCGAAGAACAAACATTATCGTAGTAACCTGATGCTTTGTGGGGTTTTCTTGAAACGTTACCACCCACAAATGAAGTAATCCGATCTGAAACATTTCTCGTAGTAGAATAAGATGCTTTGTGGTGTTTTATTCGATTGCTACCACCCATAAATGAAGTACTCAGATCAGAAACACTTCTTGTAGTAGGACAGGATGATTTGTGGTGTTTTCTTCATTGGTCACCACCAATAAATGAAGTACTCAGACATCAAGCGCATAGAGTTGTATTTTATGCTTCTTCGTGGTGTTTTAGTGAATGGTTACAACACTTGAAAGGTTACAACTAATAAATTAAGTACTCTCATCAAAAACACATCTCATAATACGATATGATGTGTTCTGGTGTTTTCTTTAACGGTTACCATTCATAAATGAAGTACTATGATCATAATCACTCATAAATTAATTACTCGGACATGAAGCACTTAGAGTGGTACTCTATGCATCTTCGTGGTGTTTTAGTGACTGGTTACAACACTTAAAGGAAGTACTAGGAGAAGAAACTCTTATCGTAGTAATATATGATGCTTTGTTGTGTTTTCTGGTAAGGTTATCACTCAAATGAAGAACTCTGATCAGAAACACTAGTCGTAGTACGATATGATCCTTTGTGGTGTTTCTTTAATGATTACCATCCATAAATGAAGTACTCGGATAAGAAATACTTCTCGTAGTATAATGATTACCACCCATAATGGCTACCACCAACAAATGAAGTAGTCCGATCAGAATCACTCATAAATTAAGTACTTGGACATGAAGCACTTAGATTGATACTCTAGGCTTCTTCATTGTGTTTTATTGAATGGCTACAACACTTAAATGAAGTACTCAGAGAAAAAACTCTTCTCGTAGTAATATATGATGCTTCGTTGTGCTTTCTTCAAAGGTAATCACTCATAAATGAAGTACTCTGATCGGAAACACTTCTCATAGTATGATACGATGCTTTGTGGTGTTTTCTTTAATGGTTAACACTCATAAACGATGTACTCAGATAAGAAACACTTCTCGTAGTAGGATAAGATGCTTTCTGATATATTTTTAAAGGTTACGATCCATAAATGATGTACTCTTATCAGATTCACTCATATATTATGTACTCGGACATGAAACACTTTAGATTGGTACTCTATGCATCTTCGTGGTGTTTTAGTGACTGGTTACAACACTTAAATGAAGTACTAGGACAAGAAACTCTTCTCGTAGTAATATATGATGCTTTGTTGTGTTTTCTTGAAAGGTTATCACTCATAAATGAAGCACTCTGATCAGAAAACGCTTCTCATAATACGATATGATCCTTTGTGGTGTTTTTTTAATGGTTACCACCCATAAATGAAGTAATCCAATCTGAAACACTTCTCGTAGTAGGCTAAGATGCTTTGTGTTGTTTTTCTTTATTGGTTCCACCCTTAAATGAAGTACTCGGACATGAACCACTTCATTGGTTCTCATAGTACTAGAAGAATAAACTATTCTCGTAGTAATATATGATACTTTGTTGTGTTATCTTGTAAGGTTATCACTCATAAATGAAGAACTCTGATCAGAAACACTTCTTGTTGTGGGTTTAGATGCTTTGTGGTGTTTTTTTAATGGTTACCACCCATAAATAAAGTATTCTGATCATAAACACTTCTCGTAGAAGAATAAGATGCTTTGTGGTGTTTTCTTGAATGGTGACCACACATAAATGATGTACTCAGGTCAGAAACACTTCTCGTAGATGGATAAGATGTTTTGTGGTATTTTCTTGAATGGTTACCACCCATAAATGAAGTACCCAAATCAGAAACACTTCTCGTAGAAGTATAAGATGCTTTATGGTGTTTTCTTTAATGATTACCATCCATAAATGAAGTATTCAGATAAGAAATACTTCTCGTAGTACGGTATGATCCTTTGTGGTGTTTTCTTTAATGATTACCACCCATAATGGCTACCACCAACAAATGAAGTAGTCTTATCAGAATCACTAATAAATTAAGTACTTGGACATGAAGCACTTAGAGTGGTACTCTAAACTTCTTCATTGTGTTTTTAATGAATGGTTACAACACTTAAATGAAGTATCAGAGAAAAAACTCTTCTCGTAGTAATATATGATGCTTTGTTGTGTTTTCTTGAAAGGTAATCACTCATAAATGAAGTACTCTGATATGAAACACTTCTCATAGTATGATATGATACTTTGTGGTGTTTTCTTTAATGGTTTGAACTCATAAACGAAGTAATCAGATAAGAAACACTTCTCGTAGTATGATAAGATGCTTTCTGGTATTTTTTTTTAATGGTTACGATCCATAATTGATGTACTCTTATCAGAATCAGTCATATATTAAGTACTCGACCATGAGGCATTTAGAGTGGTACTCTATGCTTCTTCGTTGTGTTTTAGTGAATGGTTACAACACTTAAATGAAGTACTCAGAGCAGAAATCATCTCGTAGTAATATATGACGCTTTGTTGTGTTTTCTTGAAAGGTTATCACTCATAAATGAAGCACTCTGATCAGAAAACGCTTCTCATAGTACGATATGATGCTTTGTGGTGTTTTTTTAATGGTTACCACCCATAAATGAAGTAATTCAATCTGAAACACTTCTCATAGTAGGCTAAGATGCTTTGTGTTATTTTTCTTTAATGGCTCCACCCTTAAATGAAGTACTCGGACATGAAGCACCTAGAGTTGTAATCTATGCTCCTTCGTGGTGTTTTAGTGAAATGTTACCACCCATAACTGAAGTATTCGAAGAACAAACACTTCTCGTAGTAGCTATGATGCTTTGTGGGGTTTTCTTGAAATGTTGGTACCCACAAATGAAGTAATCTGATCTGAAACTTTTCTCGTAGTAGAATAAGATGCTTTGTGGTGTTTATTTAATGGCTACCACCCATAAATTAAGTACTCTGATCAGAAACACGTCTCCTAGATTGTTAAGAAGCTTTGTGATACGTGCTTGAATGATTACCACAAATAAATGAAGTACTCAGATCAGAAACACTTCTCGTAGTAGGATAAGATGATTTGTGGTGTTTTCTTGATTGGTCACCATCCATAAATGAAATACTCAGACATCAAGCACATAGAGTTGTATTTTATGTTTCTTCGTGGTGTTTTAGTGAATGATTACAACATTTAAATGATGTACTCGGAGAAGAAACTCTTCTTGTAGTAAGATATGATGCTGTGTGGAGTATTCTTGAAAGGTTACAAGAATAATATGCTTTTTGGTGTTTTTTTTGAATGGTTACCACCCATAAATGTACTCAGATCAGAAACACTTCTCCTAGAAGGATAAGATGATTTGTGGTGTTTTTTTTAATGGTTACCACCTATAAATGAAGTACTCGGATCAGAAACCATTTTCGTAGTAGGATAAGATGATTTGTGGTGTTTCTTGATAGTTTATCACTCATAAATTGAGTATTCATATCAGAAACACTTCTCTAGTAAAATAAGATGATTTGTGGTGTTTCTTGATAGTTTACCACTCATAAATTGAGTATTCAGAAATGAAGCACTTAGAGGGGTATTCTGAGCTTCTTCGTTGTGTTTTAATGAATGGTTACCATACTTAGATGAAGTACTTAGAGAAGAAACTCTTCTCGTAGTAGGATATGATACTTTGTGGAGTTTTCTTGAAAGAATACAACCCATAAATTAAGTACACTGATCAAGAACACTTTTCGTAGTAGGATAAGATGCTTTGTGGTGATTTCTTGAATGGTTACCAATAAACGAAGTACTCAGATCACAAAAACGTCTCTTAGTCGACTATGATGCTTTGTGGGGCTTTCTTGAAGCATTACCACCTATAAATGATGTAAACTGATATGAAACACTTTTGTTGTAGGATAAGATGCTTTGTGGTATTTTCTTCAATGGTTACCACCCATAAACAAAGACTATGATGAGAAACACTTGTCGTATAAGAATAAGATGATTTGTGGTGTTTTCTAGAATTGTTAGCACCCATAAATGTACGAAGATCATAAACACTTCTCCTAGAAGGATAAGATGTTTTGTGGTGGCATCTTGAATGGTTACCTCCAATAAACAAAGTACTCAGAATCGAAACACTTCTCGTAGTAGGATAAGATGCTTTGTGGTGTTTTCTTGAATGGTTAACACCCACAAATGAAGTACTCAGCTTAGAAACACTTCCCGTAGTAGGATAAGATGATTTGTGGTGTTTCTTGATTCCATAAATGCAGTACTCAGACATGAAGCACCTAGAGGGATATTCTATGGTTCTTCATTGTGTTTTAGTGAATGGTTACCACGCTTAAATGAAATACTCAGAAAAAAAACTCTTCCCATAGTAGGATATGATGCATTGTGAAGTTTTCTTGATAGGATACCACCCATTAATGAAGTACTAAGATCGGAAACACTTCTCATAGTAGGATAAGATGCTTTGTGGTGTTTTCTTGAATAGTTTACACCCACAAATGAAGTACTCAGATCAGAAACACTTTTCGTGGTAGGATAAGATGATTTGTGGTGTTTCTTGATTGTTTACCGCCCATAAATGCAGTACTCAGACATGAAGCACCTAGAGGGGTATTTTATGGTTCTTCATTGTGTTTTAGTGAATGGTTACCACACTTAAATGAAGTACTCAGAAAAAAAACTCTTCCGATAGTAGGATATGTTGCATTGTGAAGTTTTCTTGAAAGGATATCACCATAAATGGAGTATTCTATTCTTTTGTGGTTTTTTCTTGAATGGTTACCATTCATAAATGAAGTACTCATATCAGAAACACTTCTCATAGAAGGATAAGATGCTTTGTGGTGTTTTCTTGAATGGTTACCACCCAAAAATGAAGTATTCAGATCAAAAATACTTCTCGTAGAAGGATAAGATGTTTTGTGATATTTTCATGAATGGTTACCACCCACAATTGTAGTTCTCATATAAGAAACACTTTCTGTAGTAGGATAAGATGATTTGTGGTTTTTCTTGATTGTTTACCACCCATAAATAGAGTACTCAGACATGAAGCGCATAGAGGGGTATTCTATGCTTCTTCATTGTATTTTAGTAAATGGTTACCACACTTAAATGAAGTACTCAGAGAAGAAACTCTTCTCGTAGTAGGATATGATGATTTGTGAAGTTTTCTTGAAAGGATACCACCCATAAATGAAATACACTGATCAGAAACTCTTCTCGAAGTAGGATAAGATGCTTTGTGGTGGTTTCTTGGATGGTTACCTCCAATAAACGAAGTACTCAAATCACAAACACTTCTCGTAGTAGGATAAGATGCTTTGTGGTGTTTTCTTGATTGTTTATCGCGCATAAATGAAGTACTCAGACATGAAGTATAGAGTGGTAATCTATGCTCCTTTGTGGTGTTTGAGTGGTAGGTTACCATTCTTAAAATGAAGTATTTGAAGAACAAACACTTCTCGTAGTAGGCAATGATATTTTGTGGGGTTTTCTTGAAACGTTGCCACCCATAGATGAAGTAATCTGATCCGAAACACTTTTGTTGTAGGATAAGATGCTTTGTGGTGTTTTCTTTAATGCTTACCACCCATAAATAAAGTACTCTGATGAGAAATACTTTTCGTAGAAGAATAATATGCTTTGTGGTATTTTTTGAATGGTTACCACCCATAAATGTACTCATATCAGAAACACTTCTTCTAGATGTTTTGTGGTGTTTTTTTGAATGATTATCACCTATAAATGAAGTACTCATATCAAAAACACTTCCCGTAGTAGGATAAGATGATTTGTGGTGTTTCTTGATAGTTTACCACTCATAAATGAAGTACTCATATCAGAAACACTTCCCGTAGTAGGATGAGATGATTTGTGGTGTTTCTTGATAGTTTACCACTCATAAATTGAGTATTCAGATCAGAAACACTTCACGTGGTATGATAAGATGATTTGTAATGTTTCTTGATAGTTTACCACTCATAAATTGAGAATTTAGATCAGAAACACTTCCCGTAGTAGGATAAGATGATTTGTGGTGTTTCTTGATAGTTTACCACTCGTAAATTGAGTATTCATATCAGAAACACTTCTCGTAGTAGGATAAGATGATTTGTGGTGTTTCTTGATAGTTTACCACTCATAAATTGAGTATTCAGAAATGAAGCACTTGGAGGGGTATTGTAAGCTTCTTTGTTGTGTTTTAATGAATGGTTACCATACTTAAGTGAAGTACTCAGAGAAGAAACTCTTCTCGTAGTAGGATGTGATACTTTGTGGAGTTTTCTTGAAAGAATACAACCCATAAAAAAGTACACTGATCAAAAACATTTTTTGTAGTAGGATAAGATGCTTTGTGGTGTTTTCTTTAATGCTTACCACCCATAAATAAAGTACTCTGATGAGAAATACTTGTCGTAGAAGAATAATATGCTTTGTGGTGTTTTTTGAATGGTTACCACCCATAAATGTACTCAGATCAGAAACACTTCTTCTAGAAGGATAAGATGTTTTGTGGTGTTTTTTTTTAATGATTATCACCTATAAATGAAGTACTCATATCAGAAACACTCCTCATAGTAGGATAAGATGATTTGTGGTGTTTCTTGATTGTTTACCACCCATAAATGAAGTACTCAGACATGAAGCACTTAGACGGGTATTCTATGCTTCTAAATTGTGTTTTAGTGAATTGTTGCCACATTTAAATGAAGTACTCTGAGAAGAAACTCTTCTCGTAGTAGGATATGATGTTTTGTGGAGTTTTCTTGAAAGGATACCACCCATAAATGAAGTACACAGATCAGAAACACTTCTCGTAGTAGGATAACATGCTTTGTGGTGGTTTCTTGGATGGTTACCTCCAATAAATGAAGTACTCAGATCAGAAACACTTCTCGTAATAGGATAAGATTCGTTGTTTTCTTGATTGTTTACCGTCCATAAATGAAATACATAGATTGGTAATCTATGCTCCTCCATAGTGTTTTAGTGACAAATTACCATCCTTAGATGAAGTATTTGAAGAACAAACACCTCTCGTAATAGGCTATGATGCTTTGTGGGATTTTTTTGAAATGTTACCACCCATAAACTAAGTAATCTGATACGAAACGCTTCTCATAGTAGGATAAGATGCTTTGTGGTGTTTTCTTAATTGTTTACCGTTCATAAATGAAGTACTCAGACATGAAGCATCTGGAGTGGTAATCTATGCTCTTTCGTGGTATTTTAGTGTTACCATCCTTAAATGAAGTATTTGAAGAACAAACACTCTCGTAGTAAGCTATGATGCTTTGTGGTGTTTTCTTGAAATGTTACCATCCATAAATGAAGTAATCTGATCTGAAACACTTCTTGTTGTGGGTTTAGATGCTTTGTGGTGTTTTTTTAATGGTTACCACCCATAAATAAAGTATTCTGATCATAAACACTTCTCGTAGAAGAATAAGATGCTTTGTGGTGTTTTCTTGAATGGTGACCACACATAAATGATGTACTCAGGTCAGAAACACTTCTCGTAGATGGATAAGATGTTTTGTGGTATTTTCTTGAATGGTTACCACCCATAAATGAAGTACCCAAATCAGAAACACTTCTCGTAGAAGTATAAGATGCTTTATGGTGTTTTCTTGAATGGTTACCACCCATAAATGAAGTACTCAGATAAAAAACACTTTTCGTAGTAGGATAAGATGATTTGTGGTGTTTCTTGATTGTTTACCACCCATAAATGGAGTACTCAGACATGAAGCACTTAGAGGGGTATTTTATGCTTCTTCATTGTGTTTAGTGAATGATTACCACACTTAAATGAAGTACTCAGAGAAGAAACTCTTCTCGTAGTTGGATATGATGTTTTGTGGAGTTTTCTTGAAAGGATACCTTCAATAAATGAAGTACTCAAAACAGAAACACTTCTCGTAGTAGGATAAGATGTTTTGTGGTATTTTCTTGATTGTTTACCTCCCATAAATGAAATACTCAGACATGAAGCATATAGAGTGGTAATTTATGCTTCTTCGTGGTATTTTAGTGACAGGTTACCACTCTTAGATGAAGTATTTGAAGAACAAACACTTCTCGTAGTAAGTTATGATGTTTTGTGGAGTTTTCTTGAAACGTTACCACCCAGAAATGAAATAATCTGATCTGAAACACTGCTCGTAGTAGGATAAGATGCTTTGTGGTGTTTTCTTGATTGTTTATCGCTCATAAATGAAGTACTCGGACATGAAGCACCTAGAGTAATAGTCTATGCTCATTTGTGGTGTTTTAGTGAAAGGTTGACAACCCTTAAATGAAGTATTTGAAGAACAATCACTTCTCATAGTAGGCTATGAAAAATTAGTGGGATCATTGAAACTCGCAGTTGTGTAGGTGACTCCGCCACTGCACATAACTAAAAGATGAGATTAGATCAGTCTAATTAAAATAAGAGAACAAAGACAACAAGTAATAATCGGTCCAACAAAACTCTAAACTTACGATCCAACCCAAATTATATGTTTCTCTCAACTGAGTAGGCTACTACAATTGGGCCTTTCTAGCCCAACATGCCACATACTCTTTTCTTCTATCCTTTTCTTTTCAACCATGAAACGTAGGGACCCGTGGAATCGTATCCTCCCCGTATCAAAATAGCTCCACATAATGCGTATTTCCAATTAGGACCGTCAAATTAAAGATTAACGATCTTTTTACTGAATTATATCAGTGATGATCGAGCGTCGATCTTTAATTCGAAGGTCCGAATTAAGACATGCACTTGAGAAGCGATTTTTATGTAAGGAATACTGGTCGAGGGACCCGTATAATCAGGGAGAATTTTTTTCTCCGCAAAGAGGAGAGATTGATCTGGATCGTTAGATTAGAGATCGATGCTCGATCGTCAATCATGTGATTAGGACCGTTGATCTCTATTAGAACGAACAAGATCAAATCTCTTCTTCACTATGCGGAGAAAAAAACTTCAGGAGGATTTCGATTAACCTACCCCCAATTCCTTGGGAATCCTCTGGATATCGCTACTCAGAGTGCGTATCTATTGATCTGAACCGTCTGATTAAGATTAATGGTGTTAATTTAATAATATGAGGAACTCGTGAATCAGGGATGGTCAATCGTTGATCTGACGATGCAAAATGCAGGGTGCGGGCGGAAAAGAATAAGCAGAGAACTGGCGGTCCCAACTCCTTGGAGACTTTATCAGTCGCAAACAAACTACCACCAAGAATCGGCGTTACTGACAAACAAAGGTAAGTCTCTCCCAATTCTGATCTGATCGAAGTGTTGTGTTATCCTCCACAAATGTTTGGAATTAGTCTTGACTTTTGATTTTGTACTACTTAAGTGGATACGATATGCCAGCTAATTTCCAGAGTTTGAGATCCTGGTTTTGATCATTATCCTGGCCGTTTATATTATCATAATTCTTGTTTTACGCCGCAGAGAAAAATGGTGAAGGCTGTTGCTGTGCTTGGAAACAGCGAGGGTGTCAAAGGCACTATTTACTTCACCCATGAAGCCAGAAGGAGATGGTATGTTTTACGTATATCACTGAATTTTTTGGAGTAAATTTCTGTATACATTTTCTTCTTTTAATATCCCCTTCTCTTCTTGTGGTAATAACATGTCTTTTAATGTCCCCTTCTCTTCTTGTTCTGTCTGTTGACACATCTTTTATTACCCCCTTCTCTTCTTGTTCTGTCTGTTGTTGATCTCTTTTTCTTTGGGTTTAAAGTTATTGATATGTTTTAGTGTATAATCGACAACGACTAGATGAAAAAAGAGATAATTTAACAGACAAGATGTTTGGACATCAGAAATCAGAAATAATTGATAGCAAGAAGTCAAGGAAAACAAAATAATAATCCATTTAATTGTATCTTATCTAATTATAGTTGATAATTCTTTTCTGGCAGGGATCATCGGGCTGCAGGGTTAGATGCATCGGTGGAAACTATTAGCTTAACATAAGATTGTTTTTATCTTTTAATCTTGTTTGACATTTTTACCTAATGCAAAGGATAACTTGCTATGGATTACAATAAGCAGTCTTGGTCTGTCAACATGCCGATCTATCAACTTGCCAAGTTGATTGTTATTTTCTGATGAATTTTATGAGATCACTGAAAAGACATTTAAAACCAAATACAAAACATGATAACAGTATCAGCTTATTGGCAGTTTGATGATTATTCAACATGACATGGTCGGCACGCTTAAAGGGCTTCACAGTAAATCTGATGGCCTTGGCAACCGCAATGTAAGTACATAAGCAGTAAAACCAGTAGCTTCCCAGAAATATAAAATTTGCTGAATGCAAGAGTATTGTCTCATTTGATAAAACTTAAAAGAGACTGTTTTTGTCTCGGAAAATCATCTCTTCTCTAATGAACGCACGAGGAACAAGACTAGTTGTGAATGCACTTCTAACAAGTACATATTGTACCAAACTTTAACAGGCAATAAATTTTTACCTTAGTTAAATGACAATAGTCTTTACACAATAAGACACTGAATTAATTCCAGCATCGGTTGAGATGAGGCCTGAAGGCACATCCAGCAGAGAATTTATGAACACTGTTGTGTAGTAAAATCTAACTCGTGCCGAAAGCACGGATAGCAGCAGTGGTTGCCTCAGGTTTAGACTCCTGAGAGTTAGAAATCAAGTTGCACAAGAGGTGCTCTTTACAATAGAATATCTTTTCAGTTGATTGAAATGTGTTTTGGATTTTTGTGCAATTATTCCACGAATTGAATGGCGTTTGACACTTCAAGTATCCTAAAAAGCAACTATAACAATAGCATTTCTGGCGAGAAAATACATCTTTTCACTAGTTATAATCTATTTTTTCCCTCTCTATTTGCAGGTTGCCCCTTGTTGCTAGAGATATACTCTTACCATAACCCTGTTTATGTCGTTTACTTGATTCGATTTCGCCAAACCTATAAAAAAAAGCAATTTCGAACCAAAAAAGTGAAAGGGTAAAGATTAGAGGGCTAAGAGACCATATATTGCGGATCCATCTTTTTCATTCTTTTCTTAACAGAGAATTTTGACAAGTTCGAACAGAACTAAATCAAGAGGGAATGAGTACATTAAACCCATATTACATTATACATTAACAGAGAAAAATGGCTGTTGACAAATCCAAAACAAGGTGATAACGGCAAAAATGCTCCAAAATTTCCAATGTTTCCCTGATGCAAGTTGCTACTTTTTTCAGGGGTCCATCTCTAAGATTTCTGAAACCAACAATTGCCACAGAAATTAATTAGATTTTAGAGGAATGCTGGTAAATTTTCTAACATGTGTGCACCATCATATGCTAGGTTGTGTGGTGAAGCACCTACCGTTTTGTTGGTTGTCAATTTGAGTTTGGTATTTTTTTTCCTTTTGGCCTAACCGAGGTTTTGTCTGGAGAGGAGAACGACACTTGAGTGATCAAAGATGCTAAAATAAGTAAAGCTTGCATGAAAAATGGAACCTATTGGAATTATGTTTTGTTCCCTTCCATTACTCACTTCATTGCCTAACAATCGTCAGTGCCAAAATATCGATCTCCAAACTCTCCCATGCCAGGAATAACACGGTATTCATCATTCAAACCAAGTTCAATCTCTGAGGTCACAATTTTTATCCTTGGGAATTTTTTGCACACCACATGCACACCTTGAGGCGCCTATTTCCATAAGGTCAACAAAGAATAAATTTGAAACAATTAAATACAAAGAAAATTAAAAGGTATTGTTGATATAATAATGTCAAAATTTAATACTGGTTTGGCAGCAATTTCTGCTGGAATGCCAAGCTTATTGAAATGTGTGATATGAGAGGTATACATACAGATACAAGGTTGAGGAAGATGATGTTCGATTCTTGTACACCTTTGTCCAATAGAAGATTTATTGCTTGTACCGCTGTGTTTCCTGCGAAAAGAAAAAAGAAAAACCTAAGCATGTCCTACCAGACTTTCAGATTTGCTATTTCCAATACTGACAAAAAAAATTGTCGCTTGAAATGATTTGGCCTTATTTGATGGCACTGAAATTCATCAGTTCCATGTCAAACCAGTACCATGACAGAAAATTTTACAAAAGCCTTGATCAAATGAAAGATGAAAGACAAACCTGTTCCGAGGATAGGATCCAAGAGCAGGACATGTCTATTTGAGATGTCCTTTGGTAAGTTGTGATATATCAGCTGTAATAGCAAACAATGGTTAGAACTAAAACTCAAAACAATAGATTAATAATGACAATAGTACTTTGTGGATGTGTTTCTTATTTTTCTCTTTTTCTCTCCTTTGATATTAATGTCAAATCTTCCAAGAAGCCTTGCACTTGTTGGAACAGCATTTCTTCTTCTCCAACAATGAAGCATACCAGTAGGCAACAAGTACCCTTCCATATCACTCACACAGATTAACATTTTCAAAGATGAAGATTCAGTATGGCAAATTTGTAACATCTCTGCATGGTAAATGCACCAAAAAAAATCTGTCACCCGCACCTGTTGGCCATTGTCTCCCTCTGATCTATGGATAAGTATCTTTCCAATCTTGATGCCTTTACAGCATGCCCTTAATGCATTCTCCATACTCTCACCACTACACAAACAAATGCATGATAAATTCATAAGTAGATGTTTCCTCAATACCCAGCCTATTGAAATATCATGTGCACCTAGGAAAAAAAGCAATTACTGCACATGCCCCATAAAGTATGAAATTGAGAATTATTCCAATTAATAATTATTGTTCCCATCCAACATTTTTTATAGAAAAAATGAAGGGACACCCAAACTACATTATATTTGCTACCTTCATCTCATAAACAAACAATAATGCAGAAAAGTAGGCAAGCAACATTCTATTGAGACAGCAGTATATGTGACAAATTTCAGGTTGTATCAAATAATAATTTCAGGTACTGATCTAAAGTAATCAAATATTTTGTAATGGTGCAAGTAATCAAATATAAGAGTACCTCCTGATCACAGAAATACCACACAATCTCTTAGAGAAGTCAACCCCAGTGTACACAGCCCCTGCACTTATTGAAACCGAATAAATAAAAGAAAACATTATAAAGAGTGTATTTGAAAAACATTAGTAAGTGCAATCAACATTTGAAGTACTTGGTGGAAGAACAACAGATCCGTAATCGTCTTTTGGTAATCCTTGTACTCAATTTGCTATTGATGGTTTAGAAAAGAAATTTTAGGATGATTTTTAAAATGAGCTATATCGATCAATGAAAATTAAAATAAAAGGATGGTAAAACTTACCAGTTGGAGTTATCACCTGCTTTTCTTTAAAAGGAAGGTGCCCAAGACCATGCTCCACGACCTAAGGTAAAACATTTTTTAAAAAAATTGAGTCAAGAAAGAGAGGAGAATCAAGTACCAATAACATGTGTATTACTCACACCAACTGATCTAACGTACCCTAACCTAAGTAAGCCTCAATTGTGAAACTAACTTCAATCTCACCATATTTTACATAAATTAGCCACCTACATAACTGGTCCTTGCATTATTTTAACCCAATATTATGATGATTTTTCCCGAAACTATAGAACTAAAAGCCTACTTATCTAAGAAACAGCAATAAACAGACCAAGAAAGGGCATTGAATTGGTTGATCAAAAGGTAACTGGTACATAGTATTCACTCATCATACTGGTGTTAGATAAATCTAACCGAAATGGTATCATATCTGGCCATTTGCACTACCATCAGGCACAAGTAAAAGAGGTACTAACCAAGCGAATCAAACGGTCAGCATAGAATATGAAGTCATGAGTCGTGGTCTTCTCATCACGTATTATTGTATGCATTCCCCTTATCTAAAAGGATGAGCTATGATCAGAATTATAGAGAATAAATCAAAACATTGTTCACGAATTTCTGAAGTAAGCACGTCTCCAACTTTGAATGCTTATCTCCTTCTTAAAGTATCATGCAGACAATTTTTAACGAGAGTTTTGACCCAAACTAAAGGTTTTTCACAGCACAATACATAGGTTAGCAATGTTAAATGCCTCCTATATTTGATCTTGATCCTTATGAACAACTAAATATTAATCCCAAAATATGCCATACGAGCAATGGTAATCTCCAACTAAAATTCAAACAAAACTCAGAAGTTGGCAATCGTAGTCTCCAATATAAATTTGCAACTCGACAGGCAATGTAAAAAATGGAAATGGTAATCTCCAATAGCAAACAATAACAAGTGACTCAAAGCAAAAGGTCCACTAGCAATAATTAAATGAATTTAGAGTGTTGTGGTCAATTTACAGTTCACACCTCATGCAAAAGAAAGATCAGCAGTTTATTATGAACCAAATGACTTGGGTAAGCTTACTGTAAGCTTTTCCGTTCAAACATTAATTATGGCAACAGAGTACGGTCATCAATGTTTTTAGTAGTAATAATTTGAAAATTGGCAACAAATTCATAATCAAACTATTAGCAATACACATTTTTATACATTAGCGTTTTCCATCAGTAAAAACTAGCAACAACCATGTTAGCCTAATTTTTTTCTTGTTTTAAATGTGTTCACATACAGAGAAAATGGCCCTTATCAATTTTCTAAATAATGTAAGGCTCTTCTGCAAGTTTCTCAATAGCGAAATTCTCCCCCGTTGACCGACTTGAGAATTCAACTAACTCCTTGAAAGCTAATTAAAAATGAGACCTCTATTGCTGAAAGTGCTGCTGCCAGGAAACTACAATAACAATATTCTCAATTCGCTTGTGACCAAAGCAAGCATCGCGTCCTTAAACAATGATTTCTGGAAAAAATTTGAGCAGTTATACAGAGCAATTGTACCTGAAAGGTGGTCTGGATGACATACAAGTTGGGGTAGTTCTTGCAGAGGTCATGCTGTCCAAGCTTAGTGCGAATGTGCTGCACAATCAGGTCTATCGCCACATGGTTGTCCCCACCACGTGGGATGATGATGTCAGCATATTTCTTTGTCGGAAGGATGAAGTCCTCAAATGCCGGCTTCACAAACTTCGAGTACTGCAAGAAAAACTGAACATGTTTACTACCCCAATAGTAAAATTTTGAGTCTCCAATCAATCATCAGATGAGACTACAGGCTACAACAGAACAGTCAAATCCTTTGGTGCTGGCTATCCAAATTCAAGATATCTAACTTTTTCTGGTTTAATATTGTTTAATGAGGTTAAAGAGCAACACAAATTAGAAAGCAAAATGCCTTGAAGCAGTTTCTGACCAAAAGACATGTAACAATGCAAAATTCACCTGATCAAGTACAGTTTTAATATCTCGACCTTTCTCAATGGTGTCGCGCTTTATCCTCCTCCCTAACCTTACATCAGCATCTACCAAATATATAAAAGCAAGATCATTTTTATGTGCACATCACTAAGAGAACTTTCCTAGAGATGCTACTGGGCTATATGTTGAATAAGGCTGGCTTCAGCTAACATCATGTCAGGTTATGCAGGTTTTATGAGTCTCATGTCTAACTTTCTACCGACCTTGACCCAACCTGACACAGAATAATCTATTTGGTTATCAGAGGGTTTGGGTCAGATTTCATATCTATATAAAATTCCACACAAACGTAGATTGACTACAAGGAGAGAGAGAAGCTTGGCAGCCTCTGCCAAGTTTTCATAAAGAGAGAGAGAGAGTAACTGCACCCACTGCCAAGTTTTCAAAAAATATAAAGAAAAAAAGCAGAGAGTGAGGGCAGACCTGATTCAACGAAGATCTTCATGCTCATAAGGTCTCTGAGCCGTGGGTCATGAAACACCAATATCCCTTCCAATATAATCACGTCTGATGGGTTTACCTACCAACAACGAAATGAAATTAAGACCTTTTAACAATTCTTTAAAAAGAGAACCTGAAAACAAAAGGTGAGGTGTTATTCATATTAAATTTATAAGTCCTGAGAACCTGAAAACAAAAGGTGAGGTGTTATTCATATTAATTTATAAGTCCTGAACTGTCGATCCTTGTGATAAACATTATGTAGCAAAACTAGTAAAACATTTCTATATTACAACATACTGGCATCTGCCAGTTAACTATAGGAACTTCCATGTGTAGAATAATTAAAAAAATCTGCACCTTTCTTGGGGGCAATACATTCTTGTAGGTTTTGAAATCATAATTGGGCATATCTACTGATTTCCCATGCTTCAGATTCTCCATACAGGTAACCAAGCACTCAGTGTCAAACGCACCTGCATATAAAAACAAGGAGCTATTTAAACAAAAAATTACAACCACCTATAATTTATAGTACCAACAGCCACCGCAAACACGCTCGAGAAAAGTTAATATTGTGTTACCAATGGCTCAAGCTATGTATTCCTTGTTAGGTTAAGGCATTAGTTTGATTTTTGTAGAATATAATAACAAGTTAACAACAACAAAGCCTTATTATTGTAGAGTAAATCAAATTACTAGGTCGGAATTGTCATTGGACTAGCAATAATGCAGGGTTATCTTCACAAAGACTTGAATTGCCCTTCTCAATAAGTATCTAATGAGAAGTACCTGGATGGTCAAAGTTATACTCGTTAACTCTTGTTAGCTCCTCATCTGACAAACCATAGTAGAATGACTCCTGAAATATTAGAATAAATATTACTAAAAGGAGTACAGGAGGTAATGTCGCCCCACTGATTAGAAAGAAGACAACAAAGGTATGGTTCTGCACGCATATAATACAATGTTTGTTCTCCCTTTTATAGGCTTTGAGTGAATTCTGCTACTACTTTTTTTCAGATTGGATGATCTTTATTCAATTGTCCACATATGAATGTTATCAGAACTGTGAATCATATCAGCCTTTACATTAAATACCTGATTAACAAGAACAACACGCTGATCACGAAGCTGTTCAATGATCATATTGCACACTGTTGTCTTTCCAGAGGACGCCCCACCAGCAACACCTGAAAATAAATATATACATAAAAATTAGAGTAAAGAAATAAGCAAATATATGCATACGAAATTTCATATATTAAACGGTAATATGTTATAACCTATGACAAAGGGTTCTCTG
This sequence comes from Eleocharis quinqueflora, assembly GCA_964058865.1. NCBI lineage: Eukaryota > Viridiplantae > Streptophyta > Magnoliopsida > Poales > Cyperaceae > Eleocharis > Eleocharis quinqueflora. The sequence goes on from CAXKVX010001835.1 coordinate 69,272, forward strand.
AGCTCCTTATGGCCATTCTCCATAGCAGAGGTGGTAGGTAGCTCCTCTTTGTGCCCATTTGTAACCAACTCATCCCTGCTAAAAAGCCCTGAAAAGTGAACTCCATTTGATCTCCCAATCAAATCCTCAGCTGGTTTCGGGTTCGATCCCATCAGAATTTGTCCTCTTCAAATGGTAGAATTTTCTGCAATAAAAAGTTTGTAAATTATAAGCTACATACAAGCCATGCATTTGCAGAGTGTGATTAATTTCAAGATCTAGTTCCTCTTTCTTTATAATCTAATACCTAATTTTATAGTCATTCGCATGGTACAGAAGCGCACATATTCTTAAATAAGAATCACAAACCTAGCATAGATGTTGGCCACAATTCTCTAAGGAGAGACAAAGGTTCAATACCCACAAGAGGCATTTGAAAAGTAATAAATGCCAGAGCTACGGGAGCCCTTATGTATATATAAAAAAGAAATAGAAAAAGTGAAATGACTAAATGAACATAAACAATCTACTGGCAACCAGACCATCAGTTATGCACCCTTTTTTTAAACAATTAAAATAGCACCATTACTGAAAAACTGGCAGGATCAACTAAGAATCTGCACAAGTACCATGCATGCCCAGAACCAAAAATTGAGCATACTCTAAAGCAAGGTAAGCTTGCAGAGATTTTATAGTACAGAACTAATCTGATAATAATGTTGCTTTTATTTTTTACTAGAGTGATAGCACAGAATGAACTGTTCTTCAACATGACCAGAAAATATCCAGTCAAGGCCAGGGGGGCAGCCGCACCCCACCCCACCCCCCACCCACCCCCCTAGAATTTTTTTTGGCAAAATATCCTCGTATATTTATATGATTTGTCAATTTTTTTTGCAAAATAACCATATATATTTAAAAATGTGCATCATTTTGCCCCCCCCCCCCCCGAATTTTTTTTCTAGATCTTGCCCCTCCCTCACGTCCGGAAATCCTCGATCTGCCCCTGAATAGAAGGCAAGAATCTAACAGTGATCTGTCAACACAAAGTGAAAATCTTTTCAACTTATAAACTAAGAATCAGTTCCAGAATTTGGAACTATGAAAAAAAATTTGTATGCTTCACTCCAACATAGACAGAAAACCACAACCCCTCAAAATTATTTGTGATGAGCATATATGCCAAGTATCAAAAGTTAAGCAAACAGATTCAATTGAAATATTAGAAAAAAAGTTGAGCATATTTTAGTCCCAACATCCAATTAGGCGCCCCTTTGGTAATGCAATGGTTGTCCACATCACTCACCCCTCGAATATGACTTTACACAATATATTATTTTTGGAGGTTATCCGTGTAAAAAGCATGCATGAATCATTTTCAAAGGGAATCATGTTTACTTCAATCTCTCTAGTCTCTAGGCTCTATTGTTCCGAAAGAATGCATCTTTTAAACACATTAAATGCAGCTCGAAGAGCAATTGGATCCAATAATAAAACATAAAAACAAAAGGAACTGAAAATCGGGATTCTAACCAATGCGAGCAATCTAAAACCTGAAATGATCCGATTTCGTTACTACTCACAAGGTGTGGCAGTGTGGGTGTTGAATGGTTCAGATCCGCTAAGATTCTAAGATCTCAAAGTGAAGTATACAAGTGGTTTCAGTAAGTAGGTACCAGTTGATCTTAGCGATGCGGTTGGATCCGAGATATCTCCGACGAGATCCAATTGAGATGCTAGTTGCTAGATATTGCGATAGGGATCTTTTAATCCTTGATTTTTGCTCTATTTTTTTTAGAATGAGAGAGCTTTCAATTGCATGGCGAGAAAGAGAAGAGAGAGAGGGAGGGGGGGCGAGGGTATCTGGGTATGTATGCAAGAAGGCAGAAGCTGTTGAAGAAAGTGTCTTTCCCGATACACCCTTTGCCCTTGCAATTATTTCCGAGTAAAATAGTGAACTGGTAGGGGGGACCCGCATCCCCGGAGAGAAAAATTTTCTGTTCAAGAGAGAGTTAATATTAACCGTCAATGATATGATTCAAGACCGTTGAATTTTAATCCGACGGCTCATATGCATACTTCTCCTTTCTGGAGAGAAAATTTTCTCTCCGGAGGATTTCTTTTCCTGGTAGGGGCGTCTGTCGGGTGAAATTATTTTTGTGTTCATATTTGGTTGAAATTATTTTTATTTATATCTTATTTTTATTTGTTAAAATTTGATTAATTATTATTTTATTTTTATTCGTTAAAATTATAGGATAACGAACGGATAATGAACGATTAGTGCAATATTAATATAATACTTTTTAGTTTTATAAAGAAATCATATTTTACATAAATACACCTAAAATCAATATTTTTCATAAACACAAGTACAAGTGTACAACATAAGAGTAAGTAGAGCATATACATTAACGAGAAAAAAAATATATAATTGAAATATTAGACTAGAATTATAATTATAGAATCAGTTTTTTAAAGGATTAAACGAAAGAATGGTAATATTAAATAAATAATTAGTTGGATGAAATTAATTTTGATAGACAAACGTCAATATTCTGTTGAAAATTAAGAGTTTTATTAAAAAAAAGAATAATTAGTTAGATGGTCTCCTAGAAACTTAAAAAACTAATAAATTAATTACTTTTATAAAAATAAGGCATATATATTTATTTATATTTATATATATTATTTTATATTTACCCTCTATAGGATAACGAATACGAAATAGTCTTTATCGTACTCTTATCCGTTTAATTAACGAAAAAACCTTATCTATTCGATAAGCTAACGAAAAAATCTTATCCATACTCTTCTTATCGAATACGATACGGATCGAATAAAAGAATTTCGTTTACAGCTCTATAAACTGGACTAAAATTTTCATATTAGCCCTTGAAACTTGTGATATTTGGAAAACATTTCCACCAGTTTCAGTTTTGCATGCTTAACAGGATTATGTTAAAAGTAGTAATTTGCCCTATGGCACCTGATAATTGTCCCCCAAGGTCAAATCTCCCAACTAAATATATTTGACCGAGTTAGTTATCACCAGTTTGCAAGGCGCGAACTCAAAGTGCTAATAGTTAATAAAAGAAGCAGCATTAGAAATTTAGAATCGTAGTAGCAAAGAAACACTAATACCAATCTGGTCCTAATACTAAGTTCACAGAGTTATAATAGTGAATTTATTCAAATAATTAATAATATTTAGCTATACACCTGTGGTAATATCAAAACATACAGGTGATAACAGAAAAACATACATGTGGTAATATCAAAATATATAGGTGGTGATATCAAAACATGGAGGCGGTAGCAGTAAAACATAGAGGTGGTAATATCAAAATAGGCAGGTGGCAATAGAAAAACATATGAGTGGTGAAAAACACTTAAGTGATTTACAAAATTATTTAGTGTATTTGTGCGATTTGTCAAATTTTTTTGCGAAATAATCATGTATTTTTGAAAATCTGTGTTATTTTGCCCTCCTCTGGAAAAAAATTATAAATCTTGCCCTCTCCTGACGAAGATCCTGAATCCGCCCAGTGAGTGGTAATATCGAAAAAGACAAGTGGTAACACTAAAATATACAGGTGGTAATATCAAAATAGTCACTAATTAAGTGCTTATATTCACTGAAGTTTGTGCTGATACCAATTGAATAAAGTAGTAATAGTTATATATTTAATTTCACCACTTAAGTGTTTATATTCAATGAAGTAGGTGTTGATACCTATTGAATCCAATAGTAATAGTTATATATTAAATTACCAATTCTTACTTATGTAGGTCTGCATTCGGAATGTGGACGCTTAATTTAGACGCTGAAATTCATCGAAAAAGTTATAATAGTTACTGAACGAAGTTCTAATACTAGTTAAGAAGTATTATTATTAATATTACTACGTATACTTTCCGAATTGATATTTATTCAATCGATTGTGATATTAATTAAATAGTTAATACCAACGAAGTCAACTATTAATACAAACTTCATAAAGCTGTAATAGTGAATTAATTCAAGTAATGATATTTTGTAATATTTTATATTCAGCAATTATTTAACAAACTAAACATAAAATCTAATCATAATATCAACAAATTAAGAAAACTCAGCAAATTACAAAAAAAAATCACATAATTTGATCATAATACCCACAAATTAAACACAAAATATCTTCTTGCACCAATAAATAGATCATGTCTCATTAAAAAATAGTATTTGTTCAAGAAAGTAAAATCAAAACAAACTATTACATTCAAAATATATAGATCTCACTTTCTGCATCAATCAGCATCTTGTATGCCAGAGTAAGTCGCTCCCTTCTTATACGAATCAAGTGGTAATATCACAACATAGAAGTGATAACACTAAAATATATATGTGGTAATATCAGTACTTTGAAGTGGTAATAGTAAAACAAACATGCGATAATATCAAAATAGATAAGTAGTAACACTAAGACAAATAAGTGGTAATATCACAACATAAAAGTGGTAGTACTAAAACATATAAGTGGTAATATCAGTACTACGAAATGATAATAGTAAAATATACATGTGATAATATCAAAATAGATAAGTAGTAACACTAACTCACATGCATGTGATAATATCACAACATACGAAGTACTAATATTTTTGTTATAAAGAGCTAATAGTTTCTATCTGAAATATAAATAATTCATATTGCTCATACAATTTATACATAACTATTTCTTATCAACAGATTCAAACATATAATTACAAATATGTAATAAAACAACTACTAATACACATAGAATCAGTTGGTTTAACAAAGAAATAAACGTACCTGATTCTTCAGCACAAGTTGAATGGCAATGAAAGAGATCTTTGTAATCAATGCTCAATTGGTTAAGGGATGATCGAAGAAAGAGATCAACACTGATGATCTGATTGTTAGTTTGTAATAATCTAAAATCAATAATACGATAAATTATCATACAGCTTGTTTCATGAATTGAGTGATTAATAAATTGTCATTTTGTTATCTTGAGTATTATTGAATTTATGGATCATTCATTTATCTGACTAGAGTCAATAACTGGAATTGTGAAACTTCATAATATAGATGATATATACTCTTAAAAGTCTCTAACCAAGGTAATTAGTAGGAACACTAACTTATCGTTATAAGGTTAGAATGTGGATTAAAAGATTGTTAAGTTTTACAGACCATAGACATGAGGTGTTGTTTTAATCACATGAATACATGTTCCAGGAATATGGTATTTGAGAGACCTCGAATGAAACATAAATTGAATTGTGTACGTGTCATTAATATTTTCATTCAGTTTAAGTTCTAAAGTATGAGATATTTATCTTTTCTACTAAGAGATGTGTATGTGTGATTGTTATCTAACGTTGTCGATAAAACGCAGTCATAACTGTAGCTTTTCGGTATACATAGCTTAGCTGAGGTAGTGATGGTTTACTGAAAGTACTATTGTCCCTCGTATCTATATATGAGTTACAGTATCACTGGGCCCCTTGATAGAGTAGGATTATCTGCATGCAGTATAATTACAAGAGTGATTATATTTGATACATCTACTCAAGATTGAGAAAAGATTAAGTTTGCAAGGATGACACATACCTACCTTGAAACTATCTGACACTATGAGACAAAAGAATTAACATGACTAAAATAGTTTAGTGGATCGTGGTATTGTACAGTACAACATCATATGTGTAATTGGATGGTCATAGTGCAGATGTTAGATGCCTCTTATGATTATATAAGTTAAAATGGTTTTAATTCTATTTACCCAACATAATACAGATCCTATTGGGTCACACCGCAAAGGAGCTAATCAGAGAATCTTAATGATTAATTATAAATGGTTATAATTAATATTAAGATGGTTATAATTAATTATATGTGATATGATTAAATTATATATGTCATAGATGACAAGCAAAAACAACAGTTGAATTTATAGACGTATTCGGTACGTTGTATAAAATCATACCGAAACCAAACCGATATCGAACCCTGATAAATATAATTGTTGAGAACAATTATTTATTTATATATATTTAATTTAGTTTTTAAATATCAATTATGGTTTTGAATTTGAGATGAATGTCATTATCAAATTAAAACCTTAATTAAAAATTAAAATCTTAATTAAAAATAAATAAATAAAAATAAAAAAGCATGTCGGCATAAATAAATATCTTGAAAAATAATTTTTTGAGATATTTATCCTTGTCGACCTCTTAGGGGCAAAATGGTTATTTTGCCTTTTCAGGGGTATTTCAGTAATCGGCCAACCTCCTTATTTTCCTATAAATAGAGAGGCATGGAGAGAGAGAAAAACACATAAAAAATCGTATCATATTTGTTAACTCAGGATTGAATCGATAAATATATTCTCTCTCTATCTCGGTTACGGTTATTTACTGGATTCAGAAAATAGTATTTTTGTGAAAGGAGCGTTATTTCATATTTGAATAACTGCGAGTCGTGAATATTTTTATTTAGTCCTTATCTCGGTGAATAGTGTTTTTGCAGAATTTTGCGATTTACGGTATTTCTGGCAGAAGAAATAAACCGCTCTATGGTCGTTATAGTGGATTACTGATAGAGGTATCAGGCGTCTGATACTCCGAATAGAGGAGCTTCTCAGATTCAGTCTTTCAAGTCTGCTGCAATCCAATTCGAATTTGGATCAAGGTATAAATGTTATATTAATCTATTTAATTTGTAAGTAGATTAAAGTTTTAGAAATCAATTATGGTGTAGATCTATATAAGGATTAAATCGAGTTTTGATGCCAAAGATAAACGGGAGGTGGACACCCTCGGTAGTTTATCTGACATACCTCGTTTAATCCTTGGCTTAAGTTAGAAGTAAATTTTTTGTTTTACGGTCATTCCGCAGCTTAAGCCAATTGACGGGTTTGAACTATTCATGACCCGACACTGATCAGGTAAATATCATATCGAAGATGATAGATGAAAAATGATGAATTTACTTAGTTAAACAGATAATATAAAATAAAAAAGATCGAAGAGGAGATTGGAGAGGATATCTCAGCAATAAAGAATAGAATCGGCGAAATTAAAGGATAAGTGATGTGTAGAATCTAGGCGCATATGTACTTAACTAATTTCGCTCGGTTCAATCAAATAGGGACCTAATTGCAATTTTACAAGTTATCGCAAACACACAATTCAAGCACTAAACGAGCAATTCAATTCACCCTATCAATTTATAACAATTCAATTACTATAACTCAATTCACAGTCAACAAATCAAGCAATTAATCTAAATGAATTGAGTAAATGTAAATAGAGATAAGGAAAGAGGAATTGCTCAATCAAGTATTGACGGAGTTCGGGCTTGCACTACGGCCACACCTATGTCTCCGGGTCTCCGGCGCCCCTGCTTCTTGCGATAACAAGCTCGGTCCGCGCCACTAAACAAAGACGTTTGTTTAATGTACAACTTCAGAATTGATGGCTCTCTTACACACACCGGTGAAGCACACCGACCCTAACATGGTGCCGAACTCTATCTCGCTTACATACACCGGTGGAGAATCGAGCCGACTTTCTTGAGCTTACTTATACACACCGGTGGAGCTCAAGACTACACACACACTCACAATTGACAATGGATAATTAGATTACACACAAAGTTTATCACTGAAAACAAACTAACTCTCTATAATCTCTATATTAGATTTAGCTAATTAAACTTGAAAATTGTAGTTTTGCCTTTTTTGTGTCAAAACTTAAATTATAAAATAATATATGGGAAATTTGTCTAAATGTCACTCAATAACAAGGCAATTGTTGAAATGCTACTCAATAACAATAAATTGTCTAAATGTCATTAAATTTCAAAATAGTTTGTCGAAATGCCATTATCTCTATTTAAGTACAATTTTAAAATAAACAAAACAAAATATACCCAAAATACTCCTCTTGCCTTCTTCTCCTCCTCTTGACAGTAAGAGGTGATATCAATACAAGTCTCTTAATGGACAGACCCAGCTCTCTGTTGCCAATGGGAGTATAGTGTGCCCTCCGGTCGATAACATTGCAGAAAATATATGAGCAAGACTATAAATAAATGATTTGTATCTCCAACATCTCTTAGTTCTCAGTATGGTACTCCACATTTACAAAGAGCAACAAAGAACATTCTACCCCCAAGTAAAGTTAAAAATGCTTCAAATGAAGAAGAGATGAAGAATATAAACGAACAACCAAAAGGCAACTTATAACTCTTGGAATGGAAAAAAGTTGTTACTCAGTAAGGTAGGAAAAGTGTCGAACCCCTCAGACAAGCACAAAGACAAAATCAGCCTTATGCCCCTATGGCAGTCATCCGTCTCAGCCAACGACGATAGCGCTCTCTCCAAAATTTGCTATGAGAGTGTCAGTCTTGCGGGCTGGATCGTGAAGCACCTTAAAGGAGGCTGGCATAGCACCTTTACCAAGTTTGAACCAATCGACCATCTTTTCCCATCCTTGCAAATGGAGGGTTTTCAGGAGGAAGTTCTTTACTATTTCAGGTTCACCATTCATGAGAAGCGCTAATACAGTCGATACGATATCACAGACAAACACCTCATATACATGGATAATTTGTGGTTTCAATGCACAATTTAGGATAAATCTGGGTAAACTAAATTTAACTCGTGCAGACTAATGGTGCTTAATTGTAAATCACGAGGCTAATTTTTCATTAAAACCATATATCGAAACATGTATTATCGTGAGGTTTTGCCTCTGCGTGCCCAATTTCCATCCTGGCTAGCATTTTTCGGACATTCAATTGCTGGGTAGGTAGTGGGGCAGAGGTCGGTGCAGGTGCTGGGGCAGAGGTCGGTGCAGGTTCCAGAGCAGGTATTGTTGGTATAGTTGCATCATTGAGCACTCCGATTTTCGTAGGAGCACACAACCACAAGGAGGGGGCGTAATGGGATGTCACTTTCCTATCCTTCTCTCACCGCAATTTGGCCGAAACAATATCCCAATCTCTCTCTAACCTCCAATTTCTCCAAATCATTTATCTCAGCTTCAATTCCTCCTTTGGCTCTATAAAATTTGTGGTCCAATTTCCATCCCTGGTTTCTGAAAATTGAAGTTCGAATTCATTGAGTGGATCACTCACTACCCTTTCAAATCTCCCAAATTTGATGTATTTAAATGCAAGTAACAACTCTCTCTTTGGCCAATTTGCTGTTATTTCGATTTAGACATAAAAATGGAGAAGAAGATACTGATTTGATACTATCAAGAGAAGATGAGGGATATTTTGAATATATTTTGTTTTGTTTATTTTTAAATTGTATTAAAATAGAGATAATGATATTTTGGCAAACTAATTTTAAATTTAATGACATTTAGATAATTTGTTGTTATTAAGTGGCATTTCGATAATTGCTCTATTATTGAATGACATTTAGACAAAATTTTCATAATATATAATATGAAAAACGAATTAACGAGTTAAAACTTATATATATACTAGGCGAAGATTTCGCGCTCCGCGCAAAACTACAAAAAAACAATGGCAGGAAAAAATTGAGCAAAAATAAAAAAATCGCTATAGAAAAAAATGCAAAAAAAAAAAATTCCGATAAATTTTTTTAAAAAAATAGAAAAAATATGCTACAGTGTTTTCACTGTAGCACGCTACACTGCAAATACTATTCATAGCAACTGTAGCTAAAGATGTTTAACTTTTATATACGTAAGATTTCACAAAAACAACCGACTGACGAATCAGCTCAACTCAGCTTGAGTTATGACGAACCAAACTTAGATTGAATTTTGTAGCTCGGCTCAACGTAAATGATTGCTCATCTCGTCACTAATTTTGGATCGCACTAATGTGTCAAAATTGTTGTATGTGAGAGTGAAAATAGCACCATTAAAAATAATATAAAATAATTCCTACTGTTATATCTGAATCGTAGAATCTTAATCGGGAAAGAGATACTATGACACGTTTGTGATTTGCGTCATAGAAAAACTATCACAGCAGATGCTGACGCAGATTTGGGAGCTCCGTGTATAACGGAGATACAGGTCACCACACAAGAAACACCACAGTCAATCTTAATAAATCTCTCCGCGAATCACAGTGCATTTGCGCCAAAGGCGAAATTTACTATCCCGCTCCAATTTCATTCCAAAATTTTGAACTTGGCCAAATTTTTTTTTATCCCCGCCTCTGATCCGAGAAAACGCAAACTGTACAGAGCCCCACTGTGTACCCACTGTAATGGATTAAATATCCCACACAAAATATTCCTGATGCTAAATAGGACATTTGAGTACAAGATTAAATTAACTTAACAATAATAAACGACAATAACTTGGATACTCCAAAAAATGATTACATTGGATACTCAGTTACATCTGAATCGTTTAATTCATCAAAATTAATAAAAAAATGATTCCTCGAAAAACGCAACAAAAGTTAAAGTGAATAATTTTTCATTAATTTCGATGAATTGAACAACTCAAATGAGGTAGAATATTCAGTGTACCAATTTTTTGAATTACCCAAGTTTTTGACATAATAAACTCCTTAACTTAGTTTTTATATTTTTAACCCTACAATTTATCTAAAGATTATAGTGGTAAATAATTTACGAGTCATTAAGTTTAATAAGTTTTATTTTTCTATTAATAAATTGTTTTTTTATTGGAATAGTTTTGATTTTTTTAATGTTTTCATCAAAAGTAATTATAATTCCACTATATCTTTCAATTTCCACACCTAACTCACACTCACATTCCTCTCAATTACTAGATAAAAATATAATCTATACCATAGTCGACGTATTTTAGATAAAATAGAAAAAAACTAAAAGAATTAGATATATGATTCCTCTGAGATATAATTTATATAATGAATTATCTAATTCCAAACAATATAATATTTGATATTTCTTGTGCAAATCTTACTGTTAAATTTACAAGATTATGTTTTGTTGCTGGAAATAAAAGAAGAACATTTGGGGTTACTTGTGGGAGTTCCATATTGTTTCCTCAATAATCGCTATCCGCGTTCCGGCGACAAACGAATTATTAGATAGACCTGGTATAAACAAGACATGGATAACGGAAAAAAAACCCCGTTACAGAGGAGTAGAGGACACAAATTTGGCGTAATATGTCAGCGTAATTTCCCAAAGATACCTCATGAACCGTGTCCTTGTTAAAATATTCCCATAACTGGATCTCCTCTAGGGGATAATAGCTGTTACAAATCCCCAGGCAAAGTAGTTAAACTTGGAGCATGAGATGCTCATCAATATTTTGTTAATATTAACGGAAACATCCATTTCTCCAGAATCATTGTAGAATTAACATAATTCCACAACATTTTTTTCTGTAAATTTAAGCAAATGTAATTTGTTTATGGAACCGATATTCCTATGAACATGTTTATTTTATAAAAATATATAATTGAAAATGAGGCTATGATATTTCGTCTCCGTATCTTCAATTTTGATATCCAAATAATCTATCAAATAGTTGAACTTGATCTCCATATTAAAATATCATTGGAGATCAAATTTTATATTTTTAATTTTTTTCCCAATATCTTGAAGGATTGAAAAATTAGTTAATCTGACGATTTCTAGACCATCAAATATGAGTGATTTTTCGTCTCTCTAAAAAATAATAAAATGTTAAAAAAATGTAAAATTCACTTTTCAAGGAGATTTTATTATGAGGATCAAGTTCAATGATTTAGATCGCTCGCCTGAATTTCCAAATTGGAGATACAAATGTGAAATACCGCGTGAATGGTGCTTTGCGAAGTATCATAACCCAGCTAATTGAAAATATTCAAATAATTAATTCTCTTATAAAAAATTCAAAATATCCACAATTTTTAATGTAACAGAAATGAAAATATGTTTTATTATATTCCCATCATAATCTATGAAGTTTGATATTATTTCGTAATATTTTGGTGCAGAACATATTTAAAAAAATATAATATACAATGTGGTTTGGTGATATATAGTGAACTTGAAACCGTGTGTTTCAAAAAATAAAATAAATCTAATGTGACTTACTATATACTTTTACTTGATTTTTCAGTTAAAATCATTTTTTTCCTTCAAATGTCTTATCTATGACAAACTTTCACATTTATATTAGTATATATAGAGCATGACTAAAATAATATGCATAGTACACCCCATTTTGTACTATGCATATATATATAGGTCATTAAATTGAGATTTAAGTTGCTCATAAATTCTTCATATGAAAATATTGTAGGAAATCAAATTTCGTGATTTTTAGAGCTTTCTAGCTATTTTTTAAATATTTTTTAAAAACAGTCCAGATTTAATACTACAAAAGTGTCATTTCTGGGCTGTTTTAAAAAAATATTTAAAAAATAGCAAGAAAGCTCTAAAAATCACGAAATTTTATTTCCTACAAGATTTTGATATGAAGAATTTATTAAGAAACTTAAATATTAATTTAATGATCAAATTAAATACAAATGATCCCATAGTACGTTATGTGGTGTACTATGCATATTATTTTAGCCATGCTCATATATATATTAGAATATATATGGACTCGGTTCTTCTACCACGCAACACCGACAGACGGCCCAAATTTACTGCGCTGTCAGCTACGGACGACTCAGATTTGATTTAGGAGGTCTGATATTATAAAGTTTAGCTTGCATGAATCTTGATGCAAATTAAAAACTGAGATTTGCTGCGCAGCTCGCACAGCAACGGTGCTGCGCGATAGAAGATCTCGTTCCAATATATATTGCAGAGAGCTTGATATCACAGAGAATGTACAAGTCCTCTAGGTGCGGTGTATGTTCGCCAAATATTCCGAGCGTAGGAATAAATATTACCAGCCTGTAATATATTGAATTATATATTTATGTCTTTGTTTTTGCTTTGACCTCACCCACTCCGCTCTTTTCTCTCAATCCGTTTGTTTCCTTTTCAAACAGAACCAATCTAGGGTTTTGCTACTCTCTTTTCTGACACTCTCTCCACTCGATCTAACTATGGTGGAACCAGAAACCCAAGAGGAGAAGCCCGCCAAGGCTGGATCTAAATCGAAACCCCTCGCCGATAATTCTGACACCTCGAAGCCTGATCATGCTGAGCAGGCGGTGGAGGAGAAAGGGAAGAGAAAGCGAGGTAAGAAGAAGGCGGATGAGGCAGAAACTAGCGAGGTGAAAGAGGTCAAGGAGGAAGAGAAAAAAGATAAGGGGAAAGGGAAACAGGCTGAGAAAGAAAAGAAAGTAATAGTGGAGAGGAAAGGAGAGAGAACTTCTTCCAGGGAGAGAAAAGCTGTCGAAAGGTTTTCAGTTACTAGCTCTCCAAGGGCTAGCTCTAGTAAAAAGGGAATTGATATTGTTGAGGTATTGGCCTTTTCATTCCGGGTTGCTTTATCTCCTTTGTTCTGTTTATTACCTGTTATTTTGTTCTGATTTGACAGAAGATGGATTAATTTTAGATATTGAATCGTTGGGAAGTATAATCACGTTAAATATTATTTGTGTGGCATACTCAATTCAGTTTCAGTTCTAAAATTATAGACTAAAAGATATACCGTGATTTGGAAAATTTTGTCAGCAGTAGAAGGCTTTGTCATCCAGTAATTGTGAAAACTTAATGTTTTCAAGATTTCACATGAACAAATATGCTTTATCTTTCCTTGTGTTTTTCACTGTCTTATAGGGTTCTGGAACGAAGCTACAGGATATCCCTAATGGTATGTAGCTGTTCCTTTTTTTTATGTACGAATTTAGTTCACTTTTTTTCTCTCATGATAATCTGATAATGATGCTATTAGAAAAGACACAGTTTCATCAACTTCTGAAAATATAATCTGCTTAAATTTATATGTCATGTTTTGCTTTAAGTTGCTGAATACAAGTTTATTGTGAAATTGTATCAGTTTCTTTCAAGTTGTCAAAAAGAAAGGTTGACGAGACACTTAAAAATCTTCATGTGTTGCTCTATGGGAGAAAATCTACTGTAATGCTTACTCTTTCACCTTTACTTATGATTCAACAGTTCAGAGTAAATTGATTCTGAGATGGACAAAAGTACAAAACACATTACTAGAAAACATATTGAATAATTAAGCCCCAATTCCACAGAATTGGCATTTGTTTGAAATTTAACAGTAAAAATGCTTACCCGTGAGTAGATGCTCACATATAATTAAAATACTATGCATTGTGCATGTAACCTTGTCCTCTTTTATTTAAGTAATAATTTCTCTTATTTATCTCCAGAATTTTCATGTGAAGAAGAATATCTTGCAGTTCTCCGGCTTTGTGTGGACTGATGTAAGCTTTCAAATTTGCATCATGTGTTGACATATTGTACTTCACATCTATGCTGTTTTTCATTGTGTCGATTGGGTTTCATCTCTAGCATACCCCAATTTGTTTGGGACTAAAGGGTTTTTACTTGTCCCCAAAGATAAAAAAGGACACATTATTTTTGGTATTAGCTTTATTTACTTGTTATGCATCCCTGTGAAAACAAATGATACTTGCACATTCTAGTTCCAAAGATGAGATGAGACAGGTGGATTTTTTTCCTTGTGGCGGGCTGAAACCCCTTTCACGGATTATTATTTTCCAAAATAGCATTTTCAACTTCTAGATTAACTGTTGCTGTGATATTTTCAGGACAAAAAGAAGACTAAGAGTAAAGAAAAGATTGATAAGTATCACAAGGATAAGCTATATGAGTTTTGCGAGCTACTGGATATACCCATAACCAGAGCTACTAAGAAGGTGTGCTTGCTCTAATACGAACTTCCTTAAATTTTTTTTCTTCAAAGATGAAAAGTTTATTTCAGTTTAAAAAATTCTCAAACTATATGAGTTAGTATTTGCAATAGGGTTTTGTTATGTCTTTTGTGCTCATATTCATTATTGAGAAAAAAAGGCTTACTCTGTGCCTGATGTTTTAAAGACATGCAGATCTTGCGTAACCAGCAAATGTTTTTGCCTATCATAAAATAGTTAAATTTTGTGCAATATAGGAAGAGTTAAGTGGAAAATTGCTTGAATTCTTGGAGTCTCCGCATGTCACTCGTGATGTTGTGCTGGCAGACAAGGTCTCTCTCTCTCTCCCTCTCTCTCTCTCGCACACACACCCAGACATACACACACACACACCCATCTTTTCTGGTTAGTTTGCTCCAGGTTTGGCTAGTATGATATATCATATATCTCTGTGTATGCATAGTCTGACAAAGCACACCGATCCTTGCCATGTGCTAAGCTTGTCCAGATGTAAATGCTAAATTGACCTTCTTAGCAACCAGCATTGATGCCCCTGTCTCTGTTCAAAGCTGAAAAAGAAACATCACTGCAGTATAATTGAAGCATCCAGCAACAATTTACCAGAATGAACCTGAAAGATGGATCGTCTGAGTGTTATCTTTCTGAAGCTTTGTACTGTTTATGGAATATGTCCTTGATGTTTATCTACCATTATAACAATAAAAAGGAACATGATAGCTATTTGGGTTTTATTCTGGCCAATAGTATCTATTTGATGCAAACTAGAAAGCTTGGTTTCTTGTAGGAAAATAAGAAGAGAGGGCGAAAGAATGTTGGGTCATCTTCAAGCGGTGGAACTAAGGTTTCTTTTGTTCATATCTTTATTCACTTTGTACACACTGTGAACTGTAGCAATCATATAGGGTTAGTGCAAATTTGGCGATTTTTTCATTGTATTGACTGGATATACTCCAATAAATCTTCACAGAAGAGAACGAAGATTCGGAAACAAACTGCTGAACCCGAGAATGAGAAGGAAGATGAATCTGATGAAGATACTGGGCCAGAAAATTCTGGAGAAGAGCCAGCAGAGGACAATATGGCAGGAAAAGATAAGAACGAACAGGGTAAAAAAAGCCAAGAAGAGGAAGAGGAGGAAGGAGAGGAAAAGGAAATGGAAGAGGAAGGGGAAGAAGAAGAGGAAGAAGATACAAAGCCTCCAGCTAAGAAAAAGAAAACGGCAGCTGAATCTTCTGAAACAGCCAAGGGGAAGGAAAAGAAAAAAGAGAAGGATGAGAGCAAGAAGGTAACTTCTAAAAAGGGGAAGGAGAGCAAAGGGTCAAAGATGCAGGAGGAGAAAGAAGGGAAGAAGAGAGGTAAGAAAGAGGAGGTGGTTGCTGCTAAACCCAAAAAGGAAGAGAAGAAAGAGGCAAAGGCCTCCACTTCTAATGCTGACAAGGAGAAGAAAAAACCAGCTGGTAAAAGACAAGGTATTTTGGGGTGTATTTTATTACTTAAATAGAAATTCTATCCTGGTCACGGGTTTGAGGTCCTTGAAACAGCCTCTTGCAGAATGCAAGGAAAGGCTGCGTACAAAGACCCCAAAGTGGTCCAACCCTTCTCCGGACCCCGCGCAAGCGGGAGCTACGTGCATCGGGTTGCCATCTTTTTTAATGGAAATTCTATCCTGTCTGCTTTGTTCTTTTTTATTCTGGGATGGTAGATTTTGTTTGCTTGCTGTGTGTTGCACCTCAGGAATGATAACGTGGTATTTCTTTTGACTGTTCTAAAATTCTCTTTATTTCTCAAGATATAAATCACAAAGGAGCCAATGAGGGTTTAAATGTGACTTGACTGCTTTATGCTGATACTGCACCCAATGAGTTTAATATTGTTGTGTTCTTTATCTGATATATTCCATAGTGTTCTTCTGGGTGAGTCTTGCCTTTTTTTTGATTAATCTGATCTGATTGTGTAGGAAAAGAAAAGGCAAGTGAAGAAGTTAAGGGTCCTACCTCAGAGGAGTTGCTTGCTGTTATCAGTGAATTACTTAAGGAAGTTGACTTCAATACGGTACTGACATCAAATTTTCCTATTAATGATAATTAAGATGGGAGCTAAGCTTGAACAAACTCTGTGGATTTTTTATTCTTTTGGGAGGGTGTGGGGGGATTTGGAGGCTTTGTTGTCTTTTCATTTCTTGCCTTTTCCATTGTCGTTGACAATTTTTTTTGATACAAGGGGTCATGTTACCCCCTGGCATTTTTTACTTTTAAATGCCACTTGTGGGATGCGAACCTTTGTGCTTATGGAGGTTTGAACCCATGACATCAATGAAGTCATCCTAGTTAGCTACCACTTGACATCATACGTTGCCTTTTCTATTGTTGTTTACATTAATCTATACTTTTTGTTCATCCTGACAGGCTACTCTGGCTGATATTCTTCGGCAAGTAGGTACGTGCTTTTTGTATGTTCGGTGCCCTTGTGACTGGAATACTGAATTATAATCCTGGTATTGAGTAAATTACATTATTGGTCCATGTCAGAAACTTACCCATTTTGGTCCCTAAGTTTTGGAGTTCCAATTTGGAAGAAGGAACATGGCAAAACCCATGAAAAGGTGGATGGGAACCCACATGATAATCACCACTTCATTTTGTAATATATTTATGGGTAGCTTTGAGTTACTCTTAAATTGTCAGAACCATTTTTTTTTAAATTGCTTGTGGAGCAAATCATTATCATCTGAGACTTGACCATCGTGAATATGATCATTGTGTGGATTTTCATTTTGGATGTGGATGGTCTGACTATACAATTTGCTGACTGCCTGCTTAATGTTTCTCAAATCACCCTTGAAAGCTTTAAAACAAAATAGTTAATAAGGATATATTGGGTAGATAGTCACCAACATATCAACCTATAAATATGAATATAGATGTAGGCTGCAATGCATCATAGTTAAATTCAGATTGTTGAAAAGTTCATTTTTTTTTTTTTGCAAATGGCACAGGCCAAACTCTGCCTATGTTTTATATAACCGGTCCCAAGCCCTGAAATGAGGGTTGTGATAGGCTTGGCGAGCCAACTTAAAAATTCAGCCAATCTTATGGAAATGAAATTCAATATGACTTCATTTCTAGCCTACCCCAACTTGTTTGGTACAAAAGGCTTTGTTGTTGTTGTTGTTGTTGTTTGTAAATGGCACTGGCCATGTTGATGTATGGTTATATACTTCATTACTTTTTTTTTTTGTCTTGGCAACTTGTATTGTGAAACTTGTATTGGCAACATATCAACCTATATACTCATGTTTTGCTTATTACCAAAAAAAGTCCTGTTCTGTAAATCTCAACAGAAAGGAAAATTATTTGATTAGATAAAAACTTGTGGGTTTAACTTCTAAGAATTATTGTTTGTTTGGTGAAAGAATGAACAGTTGTAGTTTTTTCTGATATTTATTCTTCTTTTAAATACTATGTTCTGTAGGGGCTCGTTTTAAAGTAGACTTGATGGATAGAAAGGCTGAGGTGAAGCGGATTATAGAAGATGTGATAAACAACATGTCCGATGAGGAGAATGAAGATGAAGAGGAAGAGGATGAACCCAAAGAAAAATAGGGGTTTTGCACTAGAACATAGATTTTGAATTCAAATATTGTTGATGTAACCAGTAGGGTTCTAACCAAATTTCTTGAGAATGCTTAGCTTGATTGGTATGTTCTTCAGTCATAGTCAGCTAGTAGTTGTAGGATTATTCTACAATAACAATCTTCTCATATTTTGATAATTTTATTAAGGTTATGTAGGGGTTGAAAGTTTGCATAAATTAACATGTTCTGCTGGTATTATTTGTGTCTGATGTTTTTAGGTTCAGAATGGTGCTGTTTAGTTCGGATCTCCTATTGTTTTCCTCTTCTGTGTTGGTTTGACTTGTTGCTTGTGTGATTGGATAGGATTTTGGCCTTCTAATGTTGATTATACATTTGGAAATTTGAAATTGCATTTTCTTATGTATTCTTAAGCGATCATGTGACCTATAAGATAGAAGTCATTTTGGTTTTCTTTTGGTTTTGATGGAACATTATAGATCATTTTGAGACTTTGAGTATATTGGCAAAAGAGAGTGCGAGATATTACACGCAATTTCATTTGTGTCTGAACCAATTATACTGGACGTGCTTTTTGGGTACTCTCGCAGTGTCGCTGATGTGCGAAAACAATGCAAGTATGCAACTAGTTCTTTTTTTAATTTCTTCTAGTAAGACATTAAGACTTGAAGAAACGGAAGCCCAATAGTTTTCCTGATGGGTTTGAAAAAATCATTGAGCAAACTTGTTCTTTGTATCGTGGATTCGTGGCTCTTACGTGTGAAAAATAAAAAAAATATGCCGACTCCAAAGTCTCACCTAAAATTTGAAATACCTCAAACTCTGGTAAGATTTTGTTCAAGAGCAAGTGGACAACTTCACACTACACCCATACTATCAAGCAATCCTCCATCGAGAAAGGGAAGAAGGGAGCGAGAGTAACAAATTGAATAATTTGTTCTCATCTAACAGTGCTCTCCTCCTCTATACTTTTCCTTTTCTTTTAGATTACTCCATTGATGTAGGCCCTTATAAATTTAATCACACAACAAGGATCAGCAATTCACTCGCACCTTGTTGCAAGCTCACCATTCATATAACAAAAAAATGGTAATGCACCTCTTGTTTCTGCGTTGCAAAATCCTTTATATTCAACTTAGGAAGTTTCTGCTCGGATGGAAGTATGAACAATTAGCTTGTTGAAAGTTTTGATAATTTGTCACAATTGCAATTAATACCTTTGTGATCTGAAATTTGGCAGGTCTCAGGGAGTACCAATGGATCACAAATGGATCATTCCACCAGAGAAGAAACACTTCTGTTGAGGGTATGCAAAAAGGAACCGACACTTGTGCCGCCAGCTGCAGAGACAAAAAATGGACTGTACTACCTCACAAACCTAGACCAAAACATAGCCGTTACAGTAGAAACCATATACTGTTTCAAGTCACAGGACAAAAACAGTGAACAAGTTGTTGATACCCTAAGAGAATCCCTTTCAAAAGTGCTTGTGGATTTCTACCCGTTGGCTGGTCGGCTCACAATAAGTGAGGAGGGCAAGCTCATAGTGGATTGCACAGGCGAAGGGGCAGTTTTCGTTGAAGCAGAAGCGGATTGTGATTTGGTGACAATTGGAGATATCACAAAACCCGACCCGTCCATGCTCAGTACTCTTGTGTACAGTATACCTGGTGCAAAGAATATTTTAGAGATACCTCCTCTTGTGGCTCAGGTCTGTTGATTTTGTAATATGATTTTATTTGTTTTTACTTTTTCGGTTTCCAGTGTGTCAGGACTCAGGAGAAATCTTGGTATTTAGCGAATGTGCTTCTTTCAACTTTTTGCACAATAAAAGAATTATGTCAGTTAAATATAACATTCTTATATCTTATTCTAAAATGCCACATTGATTATATAAATTTTTGTATTAAAAGAACATATTTCAACGGCAACGATTGGAAGCTTTGTTTTGCATATATGGATTAAAACATGAGTGTATACATGGCAACTTCCTTTCCAGAAATGCTCAATTTAATTTCTTTAAAAACAAGTATATTGCCAAAATTATTTATTTGTTTTTTGATAGGTGACAAAGTTCAAATGCGGGGGGTTTGTACTAGGCTTGGCAATGAACCATTGCATGTTTGATGGCATAGGTGCCATGGAGTTCGTCAACTCATGGGCTGATACCGCACGTGGTAAAACCCGTCCGGTACCACCATTCTCAGACCGCACCGTACTAAAACCCCGCAACCCGTTATCTGTTAATTTCCCGCATAACGAGTTCACGGAACTCGACGTCTCAGCAAACTCCTCAATCAATCTATACCAAGAGGAGACCCTTCTCTATCAATCATTCCACTTCAACCAAGAAAAACTAAATCGTATCAAAACCTTAGCATTGCAAGATGGGACCCTAGAAAAATGCACTACTTTTGAGGCTCTAGCGGCATTTGTATGGCGGGCAAGGTCTGATGCATTAGGGTTTGATCCGGATCAACGTACTAAGCTCTTATTTGCAGTTGACGGCCGGTTGAGAATTAAGCCACCGTTGCCAAAGCGGTACTTCGGCAATGGAATTGTGTTGACAAATTCCACATGCAAAGTTGGTGAGCTCTTGAGCAACCCTCTGTCATACACAACCGGATTAGTACAAGATGCCATTAAAATGGTAACAGATGATTACATTAGATCAGCGGTGGATTATTTTGAGATGACACGTTCACGGCCTTCTCTCGCTTCTACCTTGCTTATAACCACTTGGTCAAGACTTGATTTTCATAGTACAGATTTTGGGTGGGGAGAACCGATGCAATCTGGTCCTGTAACCCTGCCCGAGAAAGAGGTCACATTGTTTTTGTCGAGTGGAAAAGAGAAGAAGAGCATCAATGTGCTTCTTGGATTGCCTTCCTCCGCAATGGAGAGGTTCAAGGAGTTGATGGAAATATAATTGAAAATTGAAGTTATGTTATCAACTATTTCTTTGTAAAAGCTCATTTGATATTTGTTCACTATATCGTTACTTTCAAATTGTATTAGTTTGATAATTTCTCATGCATGATCAATGTTCAGTTTGAGTCTAGATTGACTTCTTTAAAATATAAAGGTTCTAGTTGTGATACAAAACACAATATGCAATCATTTAGTTTGTCCTAGAACGAATTTGTACCACTTCTTTCGAGTCACTAATTACATTGTTTAAAAGATGAACATAAACTTCCCTAAAACCTCGAGTTGTTGATAACCCACTTGAATTGATGAAACATCATCTTGTTTCTTCATTTAATGAATTCATCTCTCTTTCATCTTGCGCATCCTCTCTTGATGTATCTTTATTTTGTGCATCCTCTCTTGGTGTATCTTCATTATAAAAAATGGTATTTACTCTAAATCTTTGATGAAAGTTTAATGCATGTTCTTAGTGTTATTCTGTGAGATAGAGGTCTTGAAGAAGAGAGAGATCTAGAGAGAGAAAGAAGTCTGAAGAAGAGGATTATCAGAGAATAGATTCGCCACGGTGCTTGATTTATCCACTTCTTTTCTTTCTCATGTTTGTTGTTTCTTTTACGTATCTTTCTTTCATCCTTTCTGCCATGAGATGTTAATTCTCTCTCTAGGTATTAGAATGTAAAACTCGAAACTTAGTTCATTTACTCGGTTTGTCGAATTTGATATTAGTTGTCTGCAGGGCGGATTCAGGATTCTTGCCAGGAGGGTTTCAAGATTTACGGGTTTTTTTCAGGGGGGTTCGAAATGATGGTTATTCTTATAAAAAAGTTATTTTATATGGTCATTTATGCAAAAAAGTTTCAAATACATGATCATTTCTGAAAAAAATATAATATATATGGTCATTTTTGAATTTTTTTTCCAGAGGGGTTCAGCTGCACCCCTTGCACCAACGTGGCTCCGCCACTGGTTGTCTGTGAATTATTTCTTTCTATGACTATCTTCATACTTCGTAATGGAATTGTATTATTGTTTAGAGTTCTGAATTACAATTGAGAAATTTGAGTTCAGATCTTGGAACACTAGAAACAATCTAGATTTAAGCCATGAACTGAAGTAAAGTGAAAACCTAAGAGGTTTTGTTGATCTGCACCATGGTACTGTGTTAGACACCGAAATGAGAAGCATGATATCTGATATTAAATCAACTATTGTGAACTTTGTTAGTCTAAATTACCACGGTTAAGTATTGAAAGGTTACACCAGAAGTAATTTAGGTAAGGTGTAATAATCAAGAGATTGAACTTAAAACCGACATCAGTCATTATAACTCTCATAATAATTGAGAACAAACCATTAAACCGTGTTACAATTTGAATGAGTAGACAACTGAAATCCTCAACCTAGACCACTTAATCAATTATTTTCATTAATTGTGCACTGTTTTACTTTTAATTCAAATTCACCAATCAAATCTTTAATTGCTCAGACAAATGAATAGTTTAGGAATAGCAAATCAGTTGTTCTTATGAATTTCAACCACTAAATACTATTGACTAAGTTGTGCACTTGCGATTGAATTTAGTACAAGTAAGGGTAAATTATTAGCACTGGATATTTTCCATCATGTCAGTATCCTAACTAACAACACAAGGCAACTGCATAGTATTCGAGCCACATGAAGTCAATGTGTACTGTAACCTAATGACAACAGGCAAACTCAGATGAAAGGTTGAAAGATGGAATCAATATATGTAATGTTGCTAGAGTCAATCTACATCAACAAAACCCAAAGAAATGAGACACATGATCTTTGACACACACGATTGGGGCACGTGAGCTATCACAAGCTCAAGATGATAGTCGAGAAGTCAATGGTGAAGGGTTTGCTCGAGGAGAAAGTACGAATCAACATAGTTTGTGTCGGGTGCCAATTCGGTAAGGCTCATCAACTTTCATTCGAGCAATCTAAATTTCGAGCTAAGGATCCATTAGAGCTTGTCCATTCAGATGTGTTCGGTCTAATAAGGCAAGCAAATGTAAGTGAAATGAAGTACATGGTGACCTTGACAAGAAGGTATGGTGTCTTCGTACTGATAATGAAAGAGAGTACGTATCCAACGAGTTTGACACGTACCTGAAGAAACATAAGATACAAAGACAATTAACCTGCCCCAACACACCGCAACAAAATGACATAGTAGAGAGGAAGAACCGACATATTGGAGAAACCTGTCAGAATGTGCCATGAATGTGCACGAACACCCCGTACGTGTCAAACTCATTGGGGCACATTTTTTCAGGTACAAGTCAAACTCGTTGGATAGATGTGTCAGAATGAATGACAGACCTCCAAAACTCGTTGGATAGAAAAAGTTTCCAATGAATTCTAAATTAGTAATCTCCAGACGAAAGATATTACCATAAATATTATATTTTTTATTCTAACTTGTCATCACCCTTACATTTTTTTTGGCCACGTATTAAAAGATTTTTTATAAAATATGTGAAATGGATGCTCATAATTAACAATAATAAATATGTTACATGGTCTACCAAAAGAGTGTTTTTTTTTATATATTTAGTGGTTACTAAATATAGTTTGAATGTCATTTCAGATTTGATAAGATAACTTCAATTTTAAGTAAGTGTTTTGCCTTTTTTGTTTTTAATTTTGTTAAATAAAAACAAATGTTGGAGACTAACGAGAGAGTTTGGTCCTTATGTCAAAAAAGAGAGGAATCACGTGACAATGGTTGTTTTACAATGAAAGTTCAATTAAATTTATAATAAAATTAAAAAAAGTTTATTGAAAAATTCTTGAACTTTAGTTGGTTTTTAATTTTGATGTAATTTTAATGTCATTTCATACTTCATCATGGATAGAAAATTGAAAAGGTACCAATGTACTATGACACTAAATGACGACAACAGCTGCTGTGCTATTATGTTAATACTTCACAAATAAATCTAAAATTAATCGATTGTGATCGAAAGAAGAATCCAATGCTCTATATTGATTTAAAAGGTGAATAGAGGTTTGAAGTCCAAATTAAATAAACTTGTATAAAAGGTGCAGAAATAAAATGTACAATGTTGTTGTGTTCATAAGGTACGTCATGCATCATGCGTCATTCATCGTACGTCATTTGTCATGCGTCATGGGTGGTCACGCGTCATGGGTCGTCATGCGTAATGAGTAATGCGGCTTGCGTCATCATGCGGCATGCGGCATGACGACATACGTTATGTAAGATCGATGCGTCATGCGGCATGCAGCAAGCATCGTGCGTCATACGGCATGCGTCATTCGTCATGCGTGATGCGTCATTCATCGTACGTCATTCGTCATGCTTCTTGGTTCATGCGTCATTCATTGTACGTCATTCGTCGTGCGTAATGAGTAATGCGTCATGCATCATGCGTCATGCGTCATATGTCATGCGTAATGCGTAATGTGACATGCGTCATGCGTCATGCATCACACGTATTGTGTTGCGTCATGCGTCATGCGTCATATGTCGTCATGCGTCATGCTTGATGCGTGATGCGTGATGCGTCATTCGTCATCCGGCGACATGCGTCATGCGTCATGCACCATGTGTCATGCGTCATGCGTCATGCGACATGCATCATGGGTGTAAAACCCACTAATTTCGACAATTATTCATGTAAATAATTGTCTTGTTAATGAGAGAATTCATCGTTAAATAGAAACTTATCTCAAATTTTACATATGAAAATAAGTAAAATTCAATACATTCTTAATTAACAACTTATAGAAATCTCGTATGAGCTAAAACTAATTAAATAAAATATTAAAAAGAATATACGTGGTGTATATAAGGTAAGACAAAATCATAATTTAATAAATTTAAAATAACAGTCATGTCACACAAAACTTCTCCAATATGAGATACCCAACACTAACAATTAAATTAGAACAAATAATAAGATAAATTTATGCAATAAAATTTGAGGTAAGTTCAAAATACAAAACCTTTAAAGTGTATAAAACTACATGAAGTTGCACGTTTAACCCAATCTTGCATCTAAGAATTTACATGTCAATTTATGTCATTTATCACTATTTTTCAATTATTAATAGACCTATATATTTGAGCATACGAAATAAAAAATAAATAAATTTCTAGAATCATGTGACGAGGCTCCTGACCCGTTGTAAGTTACCGTGTATGGCAACGTCAAAAGCTGCACAAGTATTTCCTCAATTCATCTACATAACTATTAAGTATGACTCTAAAACTTATACTAATACGTGTTGCAACCAAAACCGACCCGAAGAGTCGAATCTGGGC
Organism: Eleocharis quinqueflora; assembly: GCA_964058865.1. Taxonomy (NCBI): domain Eukaryota; kingdom Viridiplantae; phylum Streptophyta; class Magnoliopsida; order Poales; family Cyperaceae; genus Eleocharis; species Eleocharis quinqueflora. The sequence goes on from CAXKVX010001835.1 coordinate 94,908, forward strand.
CTTACAAGCTGTATGCCACGCGATTGGCCGCATCATTAAGGTTGTAGAAGCTCCGAACCCCCACTTAGTTCCTCTAAAAATGTGTTGTGACTCCTACCATCCGTGGGGCGGGTAGTATGACCCGTTCGATCTGTGGGAGCTTGAAAAATTGATTTACAACATAAATTGGTACAGAGTTCAGCCTACAGAAAAATTCTGCAGCACTCTCTCTTTCTCTCAGTTTCCGCTGCACCACTCCCTCACTCTCTCTCCGCGGGGCCCACACCCTTCTACGGTTCTACCTAGAAAACCCCATATCTCTCACCCCTCTCTTTCTCTTTCTCTCTCCCACGGTCAAAACCCCCACTCACTCTCTCACATTAACACATCCCGAGCCCATTTTTTTTTTCCCTCTTCTCTTTCCTTACTTCCCTCCTTCCGGAGGCTCCTGTCCCCTCCTCTCTCTCTCACACTCGGCATTTAATGCCGACGCTCTCCTTCCCTCATATGGGTCACATCTCACCGCTCCTGCTGACCCCTTTGTCTCCTCGACTCTCATCCGAACCACTCAATCTCTCGATACCCACTGTTTCACTTGGCTAAAGCTAGCCTTTTCACTGTGAGACATTAATGGCGGGTTGAAAAGAAATCCCTCCTACTCTCGAGTGTCATGTACGAGCGCTGTACAGCGAACTAACCTATACCCCCCCCTCTGCCTCGGCTCTCCTCTCGCCTATAAATATTGCGGCCTTCCCTCGAAAAATCCCTCTTGCTCTTTTTGGTCACATGTGCTGTGTTAGCCAAAACGTTTTACTTTAAAGATTGTACGCTAAAGGCCTCGATTTAAGACGAGACTTGTGCGAGAGGAAGAGGAGTAGAGGAGGAAGGGGTGCTGTTGTATTAGCCATTTCGAACCTTGAGCACCTTACCATCGATACTGGTAAATGTCAACAACCTATAAAGTTAATTTCGCCCATTTTTGTTTTGGTTGTTTCTGTTTTGCTGCTTGCTTTGCTGTGTTGGGTTGGGCTGATTCCTGAGTTAGGAGTTAATACACCCTGATGGCAGTGGCCATCGAGCCACTGCCGGTGATATTTAGGATGTGGCTTTGCTGCCTCTATTTTGCTGGTTTAAATATGCTTGAGTTGCTGACTTGTTTGGGGTGGTTGGCTGATCTATTGTGGTAGAGGGATCAATTTACGATTTGTTTGAATTTGTGGATTCGTGACCAGGTACCAGACCATCATCTGGTCTCTGTACCAGTACTGGTACAGCCGGTTCCTATAAGGGTAACAACCCATTGGTTTTCGCTGGTTTGCCTTTGTATTGCTGTAACCTTGTTGGGTGCTGTGGTTGTCTAATTTTCTGGTACCTTCTGTTTGCGCACCAATTTCCTTTGAACATGGTTGTTGGTTGCGGGGTTATGGCATTTTCCATACATGTATTACTGTACAAACCCTGCACTGGTTTGCCAGCACCAGTGCAGTGCTGGTCCTTGCGTTGGATTTGTTTGTGAGCACTGGTTTGGTTGTGTTGCATAAGAAATGGCCCAGAGGTGATGACTGGGCCCAAATGGGATAAAACGGGCTTAGAGGCCACAAAATTAAATGCTGGATTTAAAAGAAGTTAAGATATAAAGTGGGCCTGCTGAGGCCCATACTGACCCATCAGATTTCACATGATCATTCTAGACAAATAAAAATAAATGCATTAGTTTCTAAACATTTTGGGCTTGGGCCCTATTTTGGGCCGAGATGGGTATATACAGATATTACAAAATTAGCGGCCCGGCCCATAATATTTAGTAACTAGACCGAGTAAGAAAAAGGACTGGGAAGGGTATAAGGGAAATGACGACCATAAGTCCGTGCAGCACGAGCTTCGGCTATGACGCACGAGTACGGACTTCTGATCCCACTCCAGGATTAACACAAACCAAACATAAACTAAAACTAACCAACTTGTGTTTTTATATATTTTCTATACTATATTTATCACAATAAACAATATAACGTGTTATATACGGCTCAGTTATATAGTAGGATAATAGCTTGGTACGACATCATATTTGACACGATGACATTTGATTTACTAATAATGCGTAACAAATAAATTAAGTAACTAAACTTGATATAATACTAAACAATATAACTAAGTAATTATAAGTGTTACTAAGTATAATATATATATATATATATATATATATATATATATATATATATATATGGATATATATACACATATATATATACAAAATAACCAAATAATAAATTACATATATATGAGTATGTATATAAGTATATATATGATTATATGTTTATACATGTATATATATATACTTATATATGAACTTATATATATATATATACTCATATATATATATGCATATATTTAATAAATTACACTCAAATCACCACCAACCATATTGGACTAAGTATAACTATATAGATAACATTATATATTGATCAATTTCTCTATATCACATAGAGTATGTTGTATACCTAAATTTCATATGAAAAACATCCAAGTATGACTAAGCAAATATCTAATTTTAAAGATATATATATTGATCAATTTTACTATATGCACATAATTAATATATATCTACACACACATGATAAGACGAAATTATATACCAGAATCTTAGGGTATTTTGTGTAATTTAAGCCAAAGTCCAATAAGTTTAGGTCAAAATACCCAAATTTAGTCTCAAGTTCAAGTTACTTCCTTAGAATTGATTTACAATGCAGAAAATAGGTAATGGAAGCACAAGAAGCTATTTCTGGACACTTGGAATAGTTGGGAGCGAGATCAGACAGTTAAAGGATTCATTACGGCCGTAACCACCACATCCCGAGACTGCAGATTCCAGAACTTAGCCAAAACCTCTTCAGATCAACCCATTACGGCCGTAATGACCCTTTCCCGAGAGATGGATTCCCAGTACTTAGCCACCACATGAGCTAAATACACTCATTACAGCTGTAACCAACTCACATTACGACCGTAATGGTGTTTTCCCGAGAGAACATATTTCAGGACTTGGTCAATTTCATCCTCAGAAGAGCTCATTACGGCCGTAATGACCATTCGTTACGGTCGTAACCAAAACCGACAATTCCCAGAATAGATCCCACGAATATATTCTTGCACGATCTGCCAATTTTAGCACTAATTACGACCGTAATTACCCATCATTACGGCCGTAACCAAGGTCGGCAGAGCAGTTCAGTTTTATTTTGGGAAAGTTATTAGAGGTTATTTTGGGATTCGTGTATTCATGTATAAATAGGGGGGTTCAGATCTGTTTAGGATATGCTTTGAAAGAGATAGTTTTCCATTACACTTTTGAGAGAAAGAGAGAGATTTTGGGGAAGAAAGAGAAGAAGAAGAAGGAAGAAGAAGAGAAGGCCATTAGAGACTTCATCACTTTGGTTTAATCTTCCACTCCTTCTCTTGTTTTTTTTTACTTACTTAGTTGTATTTTCATGGCCATTAAGGGCTAATTCTCCATTAGGTTTTTAGGGAGACTTGAAACTTGGTTTGTATCTTACTTGGTTTAATGATATGATGATCGTTGTTTTTGTTATTATGGCTTGTGCTTGTTTTTATTGCTTGTTGTGATCTTGATCAAATTGCATACTTAGGATTTAATGGTTGTAATTGAGAAATTGAATTGTTAGATCCCGACCACAAGTAACAAGGTAGATGGTAATTTAAGTACCGAAACGTGACGATTGTCATCTATAGGCCAACTTGATTGAATTGAATAATTGTACCAAGTACCGAGAGGTGAATTGCAATTGTTTAAGTAGATTAAGGCAATTAGGAATTAATGAATTTAGACTAGGATAATCAAGTACCGAAAGGTGAAAATTACTCTAGTTTAGATATGGTACTAACATAGAAATATCCCTTAGTACCAAACTTGTTAATTGCGCCTCCTTAATACAAAAACAAACCTTTAAATGACCAAGTAGATATAAACAAGTGGATAGAAACCCTAGAAACCTAGCCTCTCATCTTAATTCTTGAAATTGTTAATTGATTTACTTAGTCTCAAAATTGCATAATACCAAAACTCAACCTTTAATTTCTTACTTAGATTAAAATTATTAGAATTTGATAACTAAATCCGACTTGTCCCTGTGGATTCGATCTCTAAGTACTACAATAGACGGTTGTATACTTGCAACCTCTATTTAACAACTAGGGTTAGTAAAACTCGTATCAAGTTTTTGGCGCCGTTGCCGGGGACAACAGTGATTTTAGTTTCAGATTTTAGTAATTTAGATTTAAGTTTCAGTTTTTAACTTTTTAGCCTTATTTTTCTCGTGTTTTGTAAGTTGAAAACTGGAAGGAGAATCCTCAACCCCGAAAGTTCAAGACTTGGTTGAGTGGTTCTCTCGAAGAGGATCAACTCATCTCTTCTACGAGAGAAGGAGAAACCGCCCTCCAAGGAGACCAATTTTGAACCTAACTCCACGTCGGTTAGAGATGTCGAACGCCGACGTTGAAGCCGCACGCATAGCGAACCTTGAAAGGGAGCGTAATCAGATGGCCGCCGAGTTGCAACGGTTGAGAGCAACCGCTCTTAATCGTGAGGCTCATGAAGCGGAAGATGCAAACCGTCCCTTGAGGGAATTCACCGCTCCAAAGGCCGAAGAGATACGACTAGGCTACACTGCTCCTACCATCAATGCGGAGGAATACCAAATTCCTCCTGCATGGGTGAACATGGTGCAACGTAACCTTTTCCATGGTTTGGCACATGAGGACGCAACCCAACATCTAGCCAACTTTGAGGAGATTTGTAGCACAATAAAGGTACATACAGTTACACCTGATGATCTAAAAGTTATGGCCTTTACATTTTCTCTTGCAGATAAGGCGAAGAGTTGGATTCGTAGCCAACGCCCCGAAAACATGAACACATGGCCAAAGGTTGCGAATGCGTTTCTCAACAAGTTCTTTCCACCATCCAAGACCAACTCCTTGCGCCACCAAATTCACAACTTTCGACAAAAGGCGGAGGAGACAATGAGCGAGGCTTGGGAGAGATTCCAAGAACTCCAAAGGTGTTGCCCACATCATGGGATCGAAAGATGGAACTTGCTTCAAATCTTCTACAATAGCCTCATGCCGCAAGACAAAGGTATGCTTGATGCCGCTGCCGGTGGTAGTCTCATGAACAAAGGGGCTGCCGATGGTTATAGATTGGTTGACGACATGGCTCTCAACCAAAGCCAATGGCACAATCCAAGGGAGACTCCGGTGATTTTGCAAAGGGGTGTGAACGAGGTGAGTACGAATCCGGAATTAGTTGATGCAATTGCCGCTTTGAATCGCAAGATCGATCTTCTAAGTGTAAGTGCGGTAAATTCTACTCACTCTCCTTGTTCTATTTGTGGTGGTATGGACCATCTTGCAATTAACTGTGGTGTTAGTAATGATGTTGTGTTTGAGGATGTAAATGCCATTAACCAAGGTAATTATAGACCAAACAATAACTCATATTCTAATACCTACAATCCCGGTTGGATTCCTTGTTCTATTCGTTTTATTGTTCAATTCACGTCTTAAGCTCTTTGCGGGTAAGCTCAAGTCAAAATGGAGTGGACCTTTTCAGGTTCAGCACGTCTTTGAGCATGGAGCGGTTGAGATTTGGAGTGAAAGAACGGGAGCATTCAAAGTGAATGGACAACGGCTCAAGTTGTATCACCATGGAGAGCCGGTCGAGGGGAAGGGAGTAGAAGCACCTCCCTTACCGATGATAAAGACGACTAGAAAATGAGTGTCGAGCTCGAGACACCATAAACGAGCGTTTCTTGGGAGGCAACCAAGTCCTTTATCTTTTCGCACTTTTTAGGGAAATTTTAGAAAACACAAAAAAATCACAAAACCAAAAAAACTCAAAAATAGTATTGCATTTTTGTTTACTTTGCATATATAGGATCTCATATGTGTATACTTAGACTAGGAGCATAAATCATTCAAAAAAAAAAAATATATACTGATCCATTACGGCCGTAGCCCAACATCATTACGGCCGTAATTGGACCTGAGTACTGACAATCACGCAAGATAATTACGGCCGTAAGTCACAACAATTACGGTCGTAAAGCAATAATTTTCTCGAAATGTGGATTTGCAGAACGGTTAGAATTTAAGCGTTACGGTCGTGGTTCATGACCCTTACGACCGTGATCACTTAATTCAACCTCGGGACCAGAACCAGCCATAACGGTCAAAATTAATAATCCTACGAGCGTAATGCATGTCCTTTACGGCCGTAGCGTAGTTAATTTTCTTGGAAGGTCTGCAACGGTCAGATATTTAAGTATTACGGTCGTAGTGCACGATAATTACGCCCGTAGTGCATTTAATTTGGCCTCGAGAAGGCGCAACAGTTGGGATAACGGTCAGAAAATTAAGTGTTTACGGTCGTAGTGCATGTCCATTACGGTCGTAATAGATTTGCAGGAGGCTATAAATAGGTGCTCTATTTCAAAAATTTGACCACCCTGTTTTTTACTCTCTCTCCCTCTCTGCTCTTTCTCCCTCTCTGCCCTTTCTCTCCCTCTGCTCTCTCTCGCTCACTCTCTCTCCTGATTCCCTGCTCTATCCAGCACGAAAATCCTACCATTACGGCCGTAGCTTACTCCCATTACGGCCGTAATTCCTGACCTGCACCCATACCCTAGATCCAGCCAAGACCAACTCCAACCCTTTTTACGGCCATAATCTCTGTACCTTTACGGCCGTAATATCCCTCTAAGTGGCCCTGCGAAGACCAAGTACAAGACTCATTACGGTCGTAGCCAGTACTCTTTACGGCCGTAACCACCTTTCTAGAAGGCAAGTCTTCGCTGTCCGACAGACCAGTGCGAGGGAAGAGCTTGGAGCAGAGACACTTGTTGCTGCTGCCCTTCACTGCTGAGCATTTCCGGGTTTTATTTTCTCTCTCTCTATTTTCTTTCAGTGTCTAGGTTTGTAGTTAGAGTCTGGTACTTGATCTGTCGAGTCCGGTTTTGACTAACACCTACCATGCCACCGAAAAAGATTAGAGGACCAGCTCATTCCAGCAGTGAGGAGGACGAGTCCTATCGCCCTCCTTACAAGAGGCGTGGGACCACCTCCACTGCAGCACCAACATCACCCGTTTCCGGTGCTGCAGAGATTGAGGATGAGCCTGTGACCGATTGGCGACTGCTACCACCAGAGCAGTGGCCGGAGAACCAAGACCCTGATTTTGGTCTCCGTCTTGAGGATGAGAGGCATCAGCGTAAGCTGAACCAACTCAAGTCCCGTAAGATTTACCAGCCCCGCTATGTCCACCCTGAGACCCTTGCTACCTTAGGCATCCTTGACGAAGTCAAGGGTCTCATGGACCGCATCGGGATATGGGAGTATTGCACGACTCCCTATCCAGCTTATCGTACACTCACGTACGAGTTCCTTGCGACACTTAGCTGTAGTTCCGACTACACTAAGTGGTCGTATTATCTGGATGAGACTCGTTACGTCATGACTGTACGGAGACTCACCGACATCCTCGGGTTTCTGTACAGTGAGGACGCGATGACGGTTCATCTGGAGTGGCCGGAGGAGTCTGGGGGCTACCAGTCCTTCGTCTCTCAGCTGATAGGGGCGCCACGAGATTCATACAAGGCGTCTCAGATCTCTCACCCCGTCTTTCGTTACCTTCAGCGCGCTCTAGCCTTCACCATCTTCACGCGTGGAGAGACGGCCTCGGTGATGTTGGAGGGCGAGATATTCTTCATCTACGCCATGCTCTTCGTGCACCAGCAGCCAGAGGTACTTCCGATAGGGGGCGTACTTCCTTTTACGTCACATCCTCCACGTGCGCGATACCACTTCAACGGGAGGGATGATCACGGTCGGAGGATTCGTCACTCGCCTAGCTATCCATCATGGCGTCATCCGACCTGACGAGCGACAGTTTCGAGTACCAGCCCTTCGGTTGAAGGGACAGACGGAGCACATCGACATGGCGTATCTCACTCAGGCGCACATTTTTCGCATGTCCGGAGCGACTCCCGTCTTCATCACACGACTAGGTGCGCAAACGGCTATTCCACGCACCCCGATAGATATTGCAGATCCTTCCACATGGATACTGCCTATCTATCTGGCGCCACCTCCAGAGCCACAGCCACCTCAGCCAGAGCCAGCACAGCCAGCTGCACCAGCATTCGGTGGATCAGACCAACCATCGCTTGCTCAGATCTACGGCCTCATGCAGCAGATGTCCACCGATTCTCAGCGCCGATACGATGATCTGTGAGGCTTCATAACTAAGTCGCAGTCAGAGATGAGATCTTATATCGACACACGCTTCACCGAGACTCGCGACCACCTCACATCGTATATTGGCGCTTTGTTCGCCGAGCAGCGCCAGTATTTCGATTCTCAGTACACCTCCCAGCAGAGAGCCTACACTGATCAGATCACACAGCTGGGAGCTCGTTTCAGCGAGATGGAGGTCAGACAGGACCACTTCGCTACCTGGGGCGACGATATGACAGATCAGTACCACGCCACCGCTCACCAGGCTAGCTCCATGTACCACCATTTCACGGAGGTCGACCCTCGCATCTCGATCAGCCAGCCGGAGCCACCGACGTTCTCACGCCTCAGCCGTCAGCCGCCGGACTCATTCTTCGATGGGGCCGACTTTGATGGACAGTGAGCGCTGTCACCACCGCACCCTCATCTTCATAGCCGCATACATTGTGGGCTTTCCTTTGTCCTTTCTCTATTTACTTTTCGCACAGAGACGTGCTTTTAGATAGGCTTGGGGGAGGGGTAGAAATTGGACTTGTATCTTTATCTGCTTTCAGTTATTTGCTTTGCGTCAGTCTACGTTATTTGTTTTTACGTGTGTCTATAATTTGGTATTTTTAACTCATTTTCGTGATTTCAATAGTATAACGTCATACACACCAAAAATATTTTATTATTGCATTTTAGAAAAAAAATATATATATATTTTATTTGCATATTTATTTGTTTTGCATAAAAATTTGAAAGAAAAAAATCATAAAATAAAAAAAAAATTGATAATAAAAATTTTGGGATAATTAATCCGCTAAACAACCTTTGATCGATGGGTTTGACGAATTCACTCATCCATTAGACTGATCTTTGGTCAGGAATTTGTTGTACTATTTAATTAGAACCATAAGTATTTCGAAAAGGGTTTTCCTTACTGATTTGAGTTACGGTATTTTAGTGATAGAGGTCTAGAATTAGTGAACTCGTTTTACAATGTGTAAGCCAAGTCTCAGACGCTCCATGCCAAAGGTTACCGAAAGACTTGGAGTCCGTAGGAAACCTGGTGCGAGACTTAGAAATCCTTTTCTAAACTAGACTTAATTGAACAAAGGTGTAAATTGCAAAAAAAGTGAGCAATATGTAGGGTTGAAGTCCTTAGGACAGATACACCAGCATGTATATATAAAAAAAAAATATTGAGTGGAAAAATGAGAGAGCCCAAAAGCAGACAGATGCACAAACAAAAAAGTCAATAGCATCAGGGCACAATTTACACCCAAAATTAAAATTATTTCAAAAAAGGATTTTCTGAAATTGGCTTACACTTGTAGAATTGAGGGAACAAGTTCGAGATTTACTGATCTAAATTATCACAGTAACTCGTTGGTAAAGAAGTAAAAACCTTACCCCAATTCGAGAAACTTATGGATTTGATAAAATAGGACAATCGATTTCTTTAAATTTACCAAAGACTTTGACAAAGGGTTTGTTCAGTAGCGGGTTAATAATCCCACCAAAAACATGTTCCCATAATTTGCATGTAGTTGACACTTTAATTCTTGTTCTTTATTTTTGTTTCATCCAAAATCGTGTTGTGATGAAGACCATTGAAAAATATTCGAATAAGGTGAATACCAATTTTCTTTTTAAACATGTTATTTCAAGATCACACGTGAAAACAAATGTGTATGTTAGAGTCCAGTCAAGGTACTTGGTGTAAAATAACATAAATTACCCTTAGAGTTCCCGTAAGTGTTTAGACTTGCTTGAGGGCAAGCAAGGACTAGGCTTGGTGGAATTTGATAAGACGAAATTATATACCAGAATCTTAGGGTATTTTGTGTAATTTAAGCCAAAGTCCGATAAGTTTAGGTCAAAATACCCAAGTTTAGTCTCAAGTTCAAGTTACTTCCCTAGAATTGGTTTACAATGCAGAAAATAGGTAATGGAAGCACAAGAAGCTATTTCTGGACACCTGAAGCAGTTGGGAGCGAGATCAGACAATTAAAGGATTCATTACGGCCGTAATCACACTTCATTATGGCCGTAACCACCACATCCCGAGACTGCAGATTCCAGAACTTAGCCAAAACCTCTTCAGATCAACCCATTACGGCTGTAACCAGCACCCATTACGGCCGTAATGACCCTTTCCCGAGAGATGGATTCCCAGTACTTAGCCACCACAGGAGCTAAATACACTCATTACGGCTGTAACCAACTCACATTACGACCGTAGTGGTGTTTTCCCGAGAGAACATATTTCAGGACTCGGTCAATTTCAGCCTCAGAAGAGCTCATTACGGCCGTAATGACCCTTCGTTACGGCCGTAACCAAAACCGACAATTCCCAGAATAGATCCCACGACCATATTCTTGCACGATCTGCTAATTTTAGCACTAATTACGACCGTAATTACCCATCATTACGGCCGTAACCAAGGTCGGCAGAGCAGTTCAGTTTTATTTTGGGAAAGTTATTAGAGGTTATTTTGGGATTCGTGTATTCATGTATAAATAGGGGGGTTCAGATCTGTTTAGGATATGCTTTGAAAGAGATAGTTTTCCATTACACTTTTGAGAGAAAGAGAGAGATTTTGGGGAAGAAAGAGAAGAAGAAGAAGGAAGAAGAAGAGAAGGCCATTAGAGACTTCATCACTTTGGTTTAATCTTCCACTCCTTCTCTTGTTTTTTTTTACTTACTTAGTTGTATTTTCATGGCCATTAAGGGCTAATTCTCCATTAGGTTTTTAGGGAGACTTGAAACTTGGTTTGTATCTTACTTGGTTTAATGATATGATGATCGTTGTTTTTGTTATTATGGCTTGTGCTTGTTTTTATTGTTTATTGTGATCTTGATCAAATTGCATACTTAGGATTTAATGGTTGTAATTGAGAAATTGAATTGTTAGATCCCGACCACAAGTAACAAGGTAGATGGTAATTTAAGTACCGAAACGTGACGATTGTCATCTATAGGCCAACTTTATTGAATTGAATAATTGTACCAAGTACCGAGAGGTGAATTGCAATTGTTTAAGTAGATTAAGGCAATTAGGAATTAATGAATTTAGACTAGGATAATCAAGTACCGAAAGGTGAAAATTACTCTAGTTTAGATATGGTACTAACATAGAAATATCCCTTAGTACCAAACTTGTTAATTGCGCCTCCTTAATACAAAACAAACCTTTAAATGACCAAGTAGATATAAACAAGTGGATAAAAACCCTAGAAACCTAGCCTCTCATCTTAATTCTTGAAATTGTTAATTGATTTACTTAGTCTCAAAATTGCATAATACCAAAACTCAACCTTTAATTTCTTACTTAGATTAAAATTATTAGAATTTGATAACTAAATCCGACTTGTCCCTGTGGATTCGATCCCTAAGTACTACAATAGACGGTTGTATACTTGCAACCTCTATTTAACAACTAGGGTTAGTAAAACTCGTATCAACACATAAGTTAATATATATTTAGCTATTTTTGTTTCTTCTTTGGTTGTTAATAATAAAAAGTCCAACTAAAAATAGTTGATTTTATAACATGCTTTCCTCGTGATTGGTTATTTACATTTTTGTACATTATCGTCCTGACGTCACATTTAATAATGGGAATAGTAAAACATTGTAAAATAACATATAAACTAAATACGAAGAAAGAGATATGTGAGTTGAACACACACTCACTGTACAACATGGACACTGCACACAAGACTTGATTAAGTAAAATTATTGAATAAAATAAATTAGGAGCATCAAGGACGTCTCAAACGCCGTTATCTTGTCATAGGACTTCATTCCAGGTGTGGATTCCTGGGGATTATATTCCTTTCTCTTTTAATAGGACCAACCAGACTTACTTTAATTGAATTGTGGTACCAAACTACCAAACAATAACTAATCAGGCCCGTAGGACTTGAACTGTCATAATTGCATACCAGTAATTGTACCAACTATTGAGACAAACCTGCATCTCATGTCATATGCATTTCATGTTGCATATAAGATCCGATATACGGATCGTATTAGACTATTAGCTACTTATAGATAGTTGCGTATCAAATATTATTATATATTTTCGTCGGGAGTGATGAGAGTCGGGCCGGTGAGTCTTAGCTAGGACGGATGTAGTCTGGGGGCATCGTGAGGATGGATTACGTACGGTAAACGGATTCGCCCGTGGGGTCCATTTCTCGGGATGTCCCTAAGGACATTCGACCACTGCTCACCATCGATGACCATCACTTGGTGGCTCGTAGTGCTAGTTCGAGTGTTTGATTTTCAAGATCCTTACTAGTATAGATATTATAATATCTTCCCTTGAGTGATTAAGGTTCGATTTCTCAGTTTAGAGTATGCGTGTCATATGTGACGTATTGGAGCTATTCCGTTCTTTATATTTCTATTAGCCGATGTTTCGGGATCTCCTAATATTCGAAGGACTTCCTCCTTTGGCCCCTGGTTGGTACAAAGGAAGTCTGGGGCTCCCCTTTGGCCCCCTAGTTGGTATAGGGAGTTCCCTTTATTATTGTTACTCAACGGGTAGTCGGTTCCTTATTTCCGTATGACGGCTGAGACCGAGAGTTTATGTTTATTATTTTCTCTTTGTAAGGTAGGCTTCTCGGTTCGCTTTTGATCGAGTGTGTGCTTTTATAGCCGCTCATGCTATTACCAGGGCGTTTCGTTCTGAAAACTCAGAATTAAGTTAGATTGGCGGCTGATATACTAGACCCGTCTAACGATACCCTTAGATTGGCGGCTGACATACTAGACCCGTCTAAGGGGGCGAATCCTGAAGTCCTACACCCGGGGTTCTAAAATTTGATTCTTTGAACATTTGTCTGGGAGTTTGATATCTTTCCTTACTAGTATTGTATACTACTATTCCGCATAAATATTTTGGGTTTCTTTCTCGTATCGTCTCTTTGGATAATTTTAATTATTTATTTAAATTGATTAATGGTTAAACTAAATACAAGTCAGGTGTAGTAACTAAATATAGGCATTCTCAGTAAATGTGATGGGTCCAACCGTGAATCGGATATAATCCCAAAGGCTGGACCTTAATCCACACTGAGTAAATTTTTATAATTTACTCACGTTCCACGGTTGGTTGTGGGGTCCAGGTAAGGAGCAGAAGTTCTTTTGCTGTCCAGAGGAGAGCGCTAGGATGGAGTCCCCAGCGTCTTCCGTTTTGAGGATCACTTTATTTGTTTTCTTTTATTCCTTTTTGTTAGGATTAGTGTGTAGTAGGTTAGCTAGGGTCGGTCCCACATCCTTTGATGGGATCGCCCTCTTCAGTATGTATTTTACTTTTGTTTTGCTTCCGCTGAAAACCTTGTATTCAGACGCTGTATTATATATATGTATTTGTTGGATGATTATGTACTGTGTGATTTGTGTGCTTTTCCTTAAAATTAAGTATAATAAATTAGTCTAATATGAATTATCTCATGAATAATTAAGCCTTTCGTGTACTTGAAATCAAGTACACGTGGCGGGATTAACACCCCTAAGCTAGTCATTATTTCTGGGGTGTGACAATGGGTCATCATGCGTAATCCCTTATACGGATGCCAGCGAGTCAATAGAGAAGCTCATCGATGCAATATATCCATCTCTTCATATTGTGAGTGTTTTTTTAATTATACATTTTTCGGTGATAAAATAGATATTATGTGGCTCTGCTTTCATGATTTTTTTAATCCATGCAGGCAAGATCATCAGAATACATGATTTCTAGGGCGATATTGTCAACAAAAAATGAGTATATTGACGATATTAATAACAAGATGATCGATAGGTTCCCCGGAGAGGAACATATATACTACAGTTTTGACTCTGTTGAGGATGACTACAATAGCAACTACCCGACAGAATTCTTGAACTCTTTGATGCCTGGTGGCCTACCGCCTCATTTATTGAAGTTGAAACTAGGATGTCCGATCATACTTTTGCGCAACATCGACCCTGCGAATAGACTATGCAATGGTACTAGATTGGTTTGTAGAGCATTCCAAAGAAATGTGATAGACGTAGAAATAACGGTTGGTGAACATGCTGGAAAGAGAGTGTTCTTGCCTAGGATTCCACTCTGTCCATCAGACAATGATATGTTCCCATTCAAGATGAAGAGAAAATAGTTCCCGATTCATCTTAGCTTTGCAATGACGATAAATAAAGCTCAACGACAAATGATTCTGCATGTTGGCATTTATCTACATAAACCAGTATTCTCGCACGGATAACTATACGTGACTTTATCAAGAGGGACATCCCGTAGGAATACAAAGGTTTTGATTAGACCTGTTAGTAAAGTAACACAACCAAGAGTTTACACGTCCAATATAGTGTACCAAGAGGTTCCACAAGATGACTAATACAGGTAAAGTGCAATATGCTCTCTTTCTTATGTTAAGTTCCATTTCTTAGCAGATGTGCTTCTAGCATTTTTATCTTTAGTTTTTCTTAGGTTAGTATCTTTGAAGCAAACTAAATAATTAAGTTTATGTGATAATTCTGATTGTGACACTTTTTTTTTTGGAATTTTACTTGTGTGTTATTTCGTAAAATGTTTGGATCAGTTTATTTCTTATATTTATGTTGACAACATCGGTGATACCTAGAGAATCATCGTCTAAATAAAATTGTTGTGCAGTGCATGTATATATTATATTGTTATGTAGTTGAAAGATAAATACGCGCAAAAAATTATAAAAGCACTTCTTCAAGCAAATATTGTTAATGTAGCTAAATGACATGAACACATAATATTGAATATGTGTCGAATAATTCACAAATATGTAATAAACACATAAATAGTATTTGAACAACATGCAATTTAAATGTTGTTCTATTAATAGTATTTGAGTATCATCGTCATATTCAAAAGTATTTGAGCAACACACAATTCCTAATATCTCCCGTCGCGTGCAAGTCGCTTTGCACATGTACGATTACTAGTCTTTTAAAACTATTAAATTGAGCATTTTCTCCCTCAAAATTCATAACTATGTATTTATTTTTCTAAAGTATGTAAAATTACGTATTCCTCTTCTAAAATTTATAATAATACATTTACCCTCCTAATACACTCAATTATTACAAAAACTAATATCTTCATATACGTATACAGTTTTAATTCTTAAAAATGTAATTCCATGATTTGTTCTAAACTTTTTCAAGGTTACGGACACGTCTAATTTATCAGATAGTTCCATTATCATTTTACAACAATTAACGTAACAAAAGCATAAAAAAGAAATAAACCCGGAATAGAAAATGAAATATGCAAAATATGAGCTCAAATATCAACCAACACTCAACTTATTATCAATTCTTTGAGAAGTAAACTTATTTAATATATATCCATCAACAGATCAATACATTGCAAAATCAATCTATCACATGGAAAATATTTTTCATCAGATTTTGGTTCTTCTCTCTGTTTCAACTTTTCACCGAAACAGAATCAAGGAATCACTTTGCCTTCTGGTAAACTGGGATGATGTATTTGATGTGGGCTTGAAGGAACATCTTTATCAGTAGGGATGATGTTGGTTTCATCTACATAAGAACTTGTCATGATAAACGGCGGGCTAGGATGATCGTTCGGTCTCGGACTGGTAGGAACCTTTCGGTCGAATCGGATAAAACTAGACATCATAGGGATATGTAAGCTCGGATGATGTATCTGACCTTGTCCCAGAGGAGCATGGCGATAAGTTCCAGTACTACTGGTTTCTAGATATGCAACTCTTGTGCACAATACACCTTCAAATGAAATAACTAGCACTAAGAGCAGAGGTAAGATGGATTTTGAAGGCATTGTGATTTTCTTTTAATTATATATTGTGGTAAAACTACTATTGTGAAAATGAGAATGTAATTGTCTTATATATATATAGGTCCATGGAGTCGCAATCAAAATCATGAGCATTAATTCATGAAAGATTTGGTGCAATGAATATACATCTCTTTCATTGTATTTACTAATCATGAATTCTTATAATTAAACCGAGCATTGGTTGTTTTTTTGTATGGAATTAATTACATGGATCCATATCTTTTTTCAATTTACTACATTCTATTATTTATAGAGGGAGCATTGATTATTTCAATCATAATTAAACAATAATCCAATGGATATGTATTCCACCATATTCAATGGTTCGAGTATATATTGATATAATATTTTGAAAATGAAATTGGGGAATTATTTGATCTCAACAAAATTAGCTACGTAATATTTTCTCTCTCCTGTCAAATGACTAACGGGTGAAGGCCTTAATAGGGCTAATTTAGTCTTATGAAATATTAATTGATTTTTTTTATTTATCAGCCCATGGGCCTACTACCATACAAGGCTGAGAGAAGCCCATGGGCTTTATCTGATTAGCACCATTAGTTGGTCTCGCCTCGTGGAAATGGAGCTACAGGCCTACAGCTAGATCAGACTTATATGTTATATCAGACCACAAAAAACATATCTAGAAAGTAGAAACTAGAAATGAATTGAAGGGGCATGGGATTTACTGATACAAAACACGAGATGAATTGATAACTCAAGGATAGCAGTTTATTACAAATTAAATATATCAACCTATGATCATCAATTGATATATCTTTTGTATTAATATAGTTGCATAACATAGCCTTATAGTACACAAATGGAGTTGAAGATAGAACTAAATCATCAAATCACCTAAATACCTCTGGTACTCCTACAACACCTTCTTACATACAGAAAAACTTGGAACTCAGAAGAAAATAAACACCTATATACACAGAAATTGTCTCCAACATTTCCCAGTAATTTCTCACTTAAAACAGGAATTTTTATGACTATTACTAAATATATCACTCTAAGTTCAAGAAGATGATTCCTTGATAGGAAACAGCATTTGACATAGAAGTGATTAGATTAAAGCCCCAAATGACCTCCTCAATGGTGAAAAGGGAGGGAAACTCTTACTTCTAGTTTTCTTAGTTAATTGATTCTGGCCCCGAATATCCATTATCGCGGGACTCAACAGCTGATAAGAACCGAACCTTCCTCCACTTGTAAGGCCACAAATGGGCGATCGCTCGACTGCTGTCTC
This sequence comes from Eleocharis quinqueflora, assembly GCA_964058865.1. Taxonomy (NCBI): domain Eukaryota; kingdom Viridiplantae; phylum Streptophyta; class Magnoliopsida; order Poales; family Cyperaceae; genus Eleocharis; species Eleocharis quinqueflora. The sequence goes on from CAXKVX010001835.1 coordinate 112,293, forward strand.
CTTCTCCATCTCCCACAGAGTATCGAGGAATGACTCGACATCACAAGGTAAAACAAGGGGGCCCTTCGCGGCAAATCCGTATGCTGCCTCTGCCTCCTCAAGAAGTGTTTGAAATAATGGGTGGTTGATGTGTGCCGTGCGGATAATGAAGCGCTCCTTCTCAGGCCCCACATACACTGAGATGCATCCGACCGGGGGAAGTTGGTTGTGGCTATTGTCGCCTTTTGGCGATCGGTTGCCAAGGGAATAACACTTCCTTAAGGATTTTACTAGAAGCTTTTTAAGCCCCTTTTCTCTTTCTTTCTTGTCTTCCTCCATGCTCCCCATGATCACAAATTTGTTGTTATGTTGCGTAAGGTAGGATTGAAATGATAAATTAAAGCAGTTGACAAGAATAGAAGTGGAAAACCTTTTGTGAAGAAAGTATTGCTTGGTTCCAAGTGTAAAAGGATAAGGAAAGAAGGTGTCAAAGACCTAAATTTTTTCCATTACTAGGTTTCAATCTTGAAAGAGTAGTACTAACCAAGGCGAAGATTTTTCACGAGAAGTTATATTAGAAATGGAAAATTTAACCTCTGTCATATACTTGGTGAAACATGTAAACATCTCTTGGAACCTTTAAATTGCTCATCACTAATTCCCCTTCCAAGTCTTCAACGTTTAAGGTATAGTAATATGAGAGGAAGAGGGAAAAGGGGGAGATGGTTTTCAATGAAGAGGCTTGACTAATGGAGGCTAGAGACCTCTGGTTTTATCTTTAATTAGAGAGGGGAGGTAAAAGAGAACTACACTAGATACCTTTTGGCTAAGCAAAACTAGCAATAATTTAGAGAGGTGGAACAAATAATGAAGTATATAATGTAGAGATTGAGACAGAAAGACAACTAGACTTGACTAAATCAATCCAATCCAAGTCCTAATCGTGGTTTGCAAATAAACAAAATTTCGGTAGTGCTGGCAACAAATTTCATAAATTATGGTTGCTTAAATCGTTAGTGCATCTCAATAAGTTTGATTTCTAATTAATGGTTTTTTTATTCTTCTCTAATTCACCAAATATTTTATCATCTCATTAGTTCTTTACTCTCGTTAATTCTTTACATCAAATTATATTTTAATCTTTACCTTTGGATGCATGAAATAGTGCTAGCTCCGAAATTATATTATAGAGTAAAGCTGGTGTACTTTTTAAGCTCACCAAGTTGGTTGGTGTGCTTAACTACAAAATTAATATCAGACTTTTAAACACTAATAATTGCAGCTGATCTATATGACGAAGTGATGTGCTTATATATTGATTTATTATTATTTTTTTAATTTGTTTAATATAAAGTCAGCTGGTCAAAAAAAATAAAAGTTTATTAATTATTTTCATGCATTCATTTTTTGTCATATTTTAACTGCTTGATTTTGCATTAATTCAAATATAAAATTATAATTTAGTATGCAAATGCATCACTCATCATGTAGATCGATTTCAACAGTCCCGATTTATTAGTTATTTGAATTTAAATTACATAATTTTTTAGTTAAGTTCACCAATGATCTTGATGAATTTAAGAACATGATAGTTTTACTCATTACTATTACCATATATATGAAAACAATCAATATATATATATATATATATATTTCTCTATCTAGAAGCTTTTTTGCTAATTGAACTCTTTGTTAACTCATTTCTAATTGAACGTTGGAACGACAATTAGCATTTATCACTCATTCAAATTATATAACCCAAATAATATTATGTACACTATTTTAATATAGAACATTTTTCCATCTGATTTTATTTTTAGAGCAGCACTCTTCTCATATTAATTTCCAGCACTAATTAATACGAACAACGTAATTGTAGGTCTCACAGATGTTAAGGCTCGTCTAGGACCCGTATCCTCTGCATCCAGAAAAAATGGGTGCTTCTTGCACCTACTAATTTGGACCGTCCGATTAGATCTGAACGCTTGACCGTCAATTATATGATTCAGGGAAACTTTTGTATTATAAAATCACACCCGTTCAAATATAATCGGACGATCCAGATTAGTGGGTGCAGAGAGCACCCATTTTTTCTGGGTGCAGAGGATATCGTTTCGGCTCGTCTCTGTAAAGAGAAAAGCAGTTTCATATCGGACCCGTATCCTCTACTTAGAAAAATTTTCTCCGCAGATAGGAGAAATCAATTTGGATCATTGAATTAAAAATCAACGTTCAATCGTCAATTATATGAATCAGAAGATTTTTAGTATTATTAATTAGAAGCATTGATCTTTAATCCGACATATCAGATCAAATTTCTCCACTTTGCCGAGAAAAAATGATTTCATTTCGTTTCATATCACACAAAAATAAATCTTAAAAAGTAGATCCGGCACTAACAAAAACTCTTATAAGAAGAATGCACACATCTGCATTTGTGTGTTCTTCATTATGTATCAAATTCACATCATTTATCAACAAATAACGAATGCTCAAAATTTTCAAACAGAAAAAAGTATTCTTTATTAATGATGTAGACTTGAAATTAGTGACATTTGTATCTTCCTAATAAAAAAATAGTACGAACAACATAAATAAACCTTGCATTTAATAGAATTTGTAAAGAAGAGGGAAATAAGAGAAATGATTTGTATTATATTGTGTTTTGATTACAAATACAAAGATCTATTTATAGCATTGATTCAACTATTATCTTAAACATCTCCAATTCTAATCTCCTCTAATATCTCCTATCCTCATTACATTGATAATCAACTACATAATTTGCACCTAACAATATCTCCAACCTATATTCCTAACATCTCCCCTCAAGCTCATCGTGCGGTACGCATGTTGAGTTTGCCTTGCAAATGCCTTGATAGCACAATCTTGAATCGCCAAATTGTATATTGAGTCTCCAAAAAGAAAGAGAGGATGAGCTCTTTTGGCTCAAGATGTGTTCATAGAAGCTTGTTTGAGTCTTCTTGAACAAAAAGAGAATCTCAATAGCTCTTTTGGCTCATTGATTCATTTGCTCATTGGCTCTTTTGGCTCAATGGCTCATTTGACTCATTAGCTCAATGATTCTTTTGACTCATTGACTTTGTACATAATTTCAAGAGGCTCTTGGCTCTCTTGTCTCGATGAGAGGTGATGAGATGCGAAGACCACATCTTCTTCTTTGAATAATTCTCGAGCTACAAGAGCTCATCTTTACTTATTATTTTCTTCATGGAGCATTGACAAAAACTTTGGCTATTCAAAAGTATGCTATCAAAGCAATTACAAAACAAGCTCAATGTGATTTTCATCACATTGGCTTGAGGGGTGTGTGTAAGGATTATAAGGTTTGGAGATATTATTGTGTGCAATGTTAGGAGATTGATAACAATTGTATAGAGGGTAGTAGGAGATAATAGAGTTGATTAGTGTGGAAGATGGTTAGAATAACATTTCAATATAGCCTATAAATACTCATGTAATTGTACTAAACACACAATCAATACAAATCATTTCTCTAAATCTCTCTCTTTCCAATTCCTATTAGCATTATCTATTTTCACGATCCAGTTAAACACATGTTACTCATCTGTGTTAAATTAGTATTCGGCAGTTCAGTCAAAGATGTCAATATTATTTTGGTATCAGAGCATACCAGAATCCAGAAACCATCCTGATTCCTGATTGCTTATTTGAGTTAGACATCTGAGTTAAAATATATGCAGTTGTTTATTTTTTTTATTTATCTTATGTACATATAAAATATATCCAGATAGTTAAAATAATGATCTCAATGTCAGCATAGAATGAAGAGATTTGTATAGGGAATCTCTATTTCAAGACCTGCAATGAAATTAATGCTGAGTTGCTGTATCATGTCCCCAACCGGGCATTAAAAGAAAGAAAAAGGCGGTGAATTAATTTACCTTTTTATTTGGGTTTCAAAGCAAAATTTACCAAATAATACTGTGACCGGTCCTTAATCTAGTGACTAAAATAACATTTTTGTGTGAAAATTCGAGTTCGAAATTCGATTACGAAAATTAAGATCATTTAGACTTGAACGGACATAAATCTTCATTATTATTAAAAAATGAAAGATTTTACCAAATATTTATGCACGGATTGCACAATCTAGTTCGGCTCTCAAGTCAAATAAAAAAAAGAAAGAAAGAGAAATCAGGTGGAGAAGAATTACAGAGGTCACATTTCTCAGTTCTGATTTAATATTTATCATTCTAATATAACCTATAAATCAAGGTTAATGATATATATGTGTTGTACCTGGGAATGAGATCAGTACAAACACTGTGCGTGCTACGCGGTAAATCTCAATTTTTAATTTGCATCGAGATTCGTGCGCGGGAGAGAATCTGCTTCCGTGGTACCTGTGCCGTGTGGGAGGTCAACTGAACTATACCGGTGTTTTAATTTGATTATTCAGTTTTGATTTATCATTCTAATTTAACCAATAAAGTTTCTTCTTTATCGAAATCTGTCACAATATAAATTCACGTACAATTCAATCAAAAAATATCAAGTGTGTCATCATGATAGATATATATATTATATGTAGCCTCATATCCAAATCAATTAATCAACTAAAATTTAGAATTTATCTTTTCTCTGTCAGTATAATATATGTTATCCAGTGTACATGACCGACCAATTGACTGTTCATGTCCCACAATACAATAATTATACATACATAAACAAAACAAAAAAAAAAGCACCAAGTGTGTTGTCTAGATACCTATGCCTCGAATTTAGAAAGCTTCCAAATTTTTTTTTAAACAATACACGAATTGGCCAAGATTGTGTTTTGAAACGCCAAACATGTGATTATCTAAGTGCATAATATTTATTCTAATTTTGAAAACAGCGGTACCAAATATATTGTATTAGGGTTGTAACGGTACTAAGAAATTTAAAAGTTACATGAGTAATTACTACCAGTAGTTTCGTTAAATTATTATATTATGATCATATTTTATATTTTATTTATTTATTAACAACATTCTAGAACCAATATATGCAACAAACATCATATCTTTTCCTTATAAATAAGTATATTGTTAATTATGACATTCAATTCCTTGGATGCCAATTTCTTATAAATAAACGTCATCTTTTTTTTTTCCCCTTATAGATAAGTATATTGTTAATTTCTGGCATTCAATTCTTTTGGTGTCAATTTTGAAAATTGAACTATAACATCTTATTGTAAGGAGATGTATTACCACTATAAATTGCATCGCGGCGTACCGTCGCTTCTTTGTTTCGAAGAAGAAATCTTTTGTATTAGAAAAATAAACAACGCAATTATACTGACTTCAATCTTTTTGTTAAATAACATTGCTTCACTGAAATTAAAGTTGTATAATAATAAATATCATATATCTTTCTTAAGTTCTTTTGAAAGTATGATGATTTATATGAAATGAGAAAGACATGAACATTAATGGCGTGTAATTAATGTTATTAATGATTTATATTGAAATTAGTGGCGTGAAACTAATGATGTATCACATTAATGACGTGTTGCGTGTCAGATAACTTGGACACACGTACAATGCAAATTGAATAGCAAAATGACGTATCAGAGTGTTAGAAAAATTGAACACGCCGATATCGAGCAAACTTTATATATAGTATTGATTGATATTAATAGTGATATTGATGCCTTGTAGTGCGGTGCCTCTCCAAGATTTGATATCAGAGTGGTATATTTAGATTTTTGGATATAATTGGTGTGGTAATTTCTGTTTTCTAATATATTAAGGGTATAATGTAGAACAGTTCATTTTGCTGAATATATATTAATATATCAAATTTCTGAAATTAAAAAAGAAATATACATGGAATAATTTGGATTTTTTCACTAATAATTTGTATTTTTTTTGGGAAAAAACAAATGTTTAATATGTTTAGGCATTTGAAAAAAATGTTGCAAATTAATATATAATTCACTCATGCTTTTCCTATATTTATACCCACAAATCATTATTTATTTAAAAAGCTGAATGGTGTATATTGCATCTTTCTCGCTCTAAAAATAAATTCTAATTTCAATAAGCAAGAAATGATATTTTACCTGACATAATGTCAATGAATTGATTATATATGCATGACACTTGCCAACTGGTAGCATCCACTTGCAACATAGGCTCATTTTATTTTTCTTTTTGAAAGAAAGAAAGACGCCATAATACAATTTAAAATGAATGATATAGTAAAATTGTACACACACTGCAGAATGGTGCATTAGGCTAGCTACTAACTAGCTACTTTGTTTATTTTAATTTTAATTTAATTTAATCACAACAAAAGCATGAATTGAATTGTTCAAACCAAATTCGCTCATAACAAGTCAACCAAATTCCTTTCTGATTGAGTATATATATACGTATTATATGTTGGGATTAATTCAATTGAGTTGGTGCAATTCAATTAGGGTATCAATTCAATAAATGTTCTCTGATCTAAAACAATTGCAATTACAATTCAATTCACAAAACCGTTGCGACATAAATGAGAAACAAAGAGCGGAAGCGGATTTACTTACTTTCCATCTCCACCAGTCGTTTCCTGTCTCTAATCCAAGCGACGGTCGAGATGTCTTGAATCAACAGAAGTTCTTCGGTACGTCCTTTTCCCGACAGATCCTTCCAAACGATTCGGGGGCGCTATCCTTTCTCCAGACGAGTCACGAACACCTCGACGGAGTATGAACTCTCAATGAAATAGAGTACAGTAGCTATGCACAACACATGTGCCCTAATCACAGAAAATTCTGATATCTCGTTACCCCCTAATGTTTGGAGACCCGAGACCTTTTATGGGGGTCAGAGTGTATCTTGGAAATATACCGAATTAATTAACAAATATTCATAAAATATTTGTAATTATATTTTCTCCAATTTCTTTCCAAATCCTAGTATTTACTTCTGCAAATACATCCACGAATTTGGTACAAAATACATTTTATTCAATCAGAAAGATAACGGGTGATCTAGGCATTCAAAACATGCCTTAAAGAAGGTCTCTTGCGGCTGCAATGAATTTCTTTGCGGTCGCAATAGACTTGGCAACTCCACACTTGGCAATTTTCTGCCAAGTGTCTTGCGGCCGCAATAAATCATGCCAAAATGGTAGATTTGTTGCCTTATCTTCTCCTACTGTATTGCGGCCGCAATGAATCTTATTGCGATCGCAATAGATCACGTTTTATGTTGTTTTGCTTGGGCTTTGATCCAAAATAAGTTGGGTTTGGTCCAAATAATATTTCTGACTTTACACTAAGACCCATATATACATTAATTGATCATAATCAGTCCATCAATAATTATAATCAATTTAGATAAGTTCTATATGCATTCGTGCCCAAAATCTTGGTGAAATACGTATAATGCCTTGTTTATTAATTAATCACATTCAGCGACATTTCCAACTGTTAATCACATTCAGTACGTGACATGTTTGTAATCATATAACACATAGTTCAACTTAATTTATTGAAATTAACGTCTTAATTCCAACGTTATACACTTAGAGATAATCACATCGACTTTGACGTTTCAAAATCCAATCGTTGCCAATTCCGACAGTAATTGTTCCAAAAGGTTAATTAAAAAGGATAATGTTTCGTAGATATTAATAATGTTACCGGCTATAGATACTGATGTTATTATGCGCATTTAGTTGAGTTACTATGCACATTATTTGAGTTATTATGCATGTTATTTTTGTACTGAAAAAATTATTATGCATATTAACAAAATAATGTGCATAATAATTCAAATAACATGCATAACTATTTCAATACAAAAAATAACATGCATACCTATTTCAGTACAAAAATAACATGCATACTGAGTCAAATAATGTGCATAATAACTCAACTAAATGTGCATAATAACATCGGCACCGATAATCAGTATTAATATTGGTATCTACGTATCAACTCCCAATTAAAAAATGGAACCAGATGTTTCAGTTTCACGCATGAATATGTATATATATACTTCACTAACAGAGATAGATATTCTAAGAGCATCTTCATTTCTGAAACTCTTAGAGTTTTTAATCTGATGTGACAGTTTCTAAATGAGTTTCAGAGATATAAATGAGTTTCTTATTTAACAATTTTGCTCCAGAGTTTCTTTTTTAGCAACTTTGCTTTAGAGTTTATAAACTCTAATGTGGCTTAATCATTGGTTAAAATTGATCGGTCTTCCACAACATTGATAGTATTTACTGACGTGACAATTAAGAAATTCTAATTTTTTAGTTTCAGAAATGAAGAGTTTAGAAACAAAAAAAACTTAAATATCTAAAATTGATATGGCAATTATTTAGAAACTCCAAGATATGGAGATGCTCTAAATTTTAGTTGATTAATTTAAAAATGAGACTATAAAAAATGACATGGCATTTAAATTTTGTTGATTGAATAGTACCTGAATTTTATACTGACAGACTTGGATAAAGAAGAAACTTCGTTGGTTAAATTAGAATGATAAATCAAAACTGTATAATTAAATTAAAACATCGGTATAGTTCATCAGTACCTCTGTTATATTAAATATTTACATGTATAGAAACAAGCAAAGATTACATATAGGCGAATTCAATCTCAAACGCGACAAATTGAACTATTGAAACTGATCAACATAACAAGTGACGTATTTATATATTAAAATCTGAAATTTTTGATTTTGTTTAATATAAAATTATGATATAAAAAATTGAAGATTTACAAATTATTTTTATGCATTTATTATTTTTTGTCATACTTTGACCACCTCACTTCATATTAAATAAATTCGAAAATTAACAAATTTGATATGTAATACATCACTCGTGATGTAGATTGCATCACTTGTAACTTGAGATTCCTTATCCAAAATTATTCTTGATGCATCATGAAAAAATATTGAAGTAATATGAAAATTTATCCAGACTTTGTATATGTTTAAGAGTGAAGCTATGGTACTTTACAGAGCACCGCTCCATCAATACTTCACACTCGTATTTTAGTTTAATAATTAAAATGATTGATTCAAAATATTGGACATTATCACCATGTTGAAATTTTCTTGTCGACCGAATTTTACATTTTTTAAATTTGTATTTGCCATTTTTCAGAGGAGTGAAAAAATCAGTTGTTTTAGATGATTTAGAAATTTCTAATTTAACGAACAGTTTAACCACCTCTAAAAATAGTAAAAAGTTCTATGAAATATAAAAGTTGGTCTCCACGGAGATCCAAATATGAAGATCGTGTTCCATGATTTTGATGGATCATTCGAAATATGAAATTAGAAATGCATATGTGAAGTATCGTTGAAGTGGTGTTTTGTGAAGAACCATAATCTCACTGTATGTTTAATATCATATATTACATATTTGTAAAGAACTAAAAATACTTATCAATTTTTAGTTTTAATTAATTATCTTGGAAATGATCCCTTCTCATTTCTCTAATTACTTACAAGTCGACTAATACATACACTCCGAGCTATTGTTTTCTAAAAATAATCCAAATGGTAGAGACTTTTTGCTTCTTTCTTAATTTTTTTTTTTAAAAAAAGTTAAAGTATGTGGACCCAATAGCTGAAAAACGATTAAACGACTGATCATTTGTTTATGAACTGTGATTATTTTTATTATAATTAATTACTGGAATAGAATAAAGCGGTCATCAATAATTACCAAAAAAATCATTGATGATCAACAGCGTCTTAGAATATATTGTGGATACACAAGTATGAAAATAATGTTTTATTTTCAAATAATGCAAAATTGTTCTTATAAATAAAACTTCGAATAAAAAAAATAAATTCATTTATTGTTTATCATTATGTGTAATACCAGCATTTATATTCATAAAATAAGTTTATTACAAGTTAAAAAAAACACATGAGGTGTAATTCTGTAATAAATGGTGACAGATCATGCATTTCTACAGATATACATGCTGTTCGATTTTCACAAAAGACATTTACAAATAATAATTATTGAAAATAACAAAAATTTTATATACCAATAATGTATCATGATTTGGTTGCAAGTAAGTTTCGTGCCTTAATTCTATTAATTGGATCATGTGTATTATTACTCCTATGATTTTTTTTCCTGAAATTTTTTAAAGGTGTTGCTTGTTGAGCTACACTAGCGTTCGACTCGCGTTCCGCGCGAAAAGTTAAATTTTGAATTTTCGTATTGCAATAATAAAATTACAATAAATCTTTTTAAAAAAATAAAAAAGCAACAGGAGAAAAAATTTGAAAAAAATACTATCAACAGTGATTTTACTATGAAAATGAGGTTAAACATTGTTCATAGCATAATGAAAATGAACAGTGAAAAGAGTGACGATAAATGTTGAGACATGAGTATATAAAATAAATGGTTCGTATAATTTTGTTTTTTAGAATTTGAAAATTAAATCTGATGAGGTTAAATATTATTATCATGTACCAATAAAAAAATCGTCTTGTAAATTGTAATTGATCTCCTCTAAAAAGAACAAAAAGGATATATATACGAGTTATCAACAATATACCTAATACCTTCCATGACAAGACCCACATATGGGCTATGGCGCTATGTCTTTCCTTGATATTTGTGGTAATAAATGATAACAACAAAATATTAAATAATATATGATATAATCATCTACTCGATCGCGTCATTAACTACTATTTATTTTTCGTTATCACCTGGCATCATTGTTGTAAACTTAATTATATATAGCAACTAGCAATTCAAACTATACTAATTAATTCATATTTTTAATAGCATTATTGGTGTTAGTTTGCAATGTTAATATACTATTACGGTCTCTATCACCATTGCGATTATTGTCAACGCATTTCCATTAGTGTAACACCACGACACCGCTACCAATTTAGAAGGCTATACCTCCTAAGGCCAATACTACAAGTACAATTGTATAATAATAAAAATGTAGAATTCAATGTATAACATTTTTAGGAGTCCACTATCGACAGACTTAATACTATATAAGTGTAGAAATGTGGGCCCCAAATTATGCACACTAGATGGGAATCAGATCTGGTGTTGCGCGGGATGGTGTAACGCAGCATCTGAATCGTCCGATTTTCACTAATTGTATCAAGATTCGTGTCAAAGTATAAATGCCTCATGACTTTCATCGTTGGCGATCGATCGCGAAATTGACGATCGATCCCGTCCATTTGCTATAGCGCAGTTACTGTGCTACAGCAGATTCGGGTCCCACTAGATGACGGATTCAATTCAATTCAACATGCCGCCCACAATAATAGCGAATTAACAATTAGCATATGGTAATTATTGGAGCTGGTTTTCATTGTTAATGTTATTGCTAAATGCTAATATATGTGGCTCACAAAGGGGATGTTAAATTTTTTTTTTTTTTGAAACATGCAGAGAGTCGTCTGTCATTTTTATTTCATAGAAAAAAGAAATACAAATTTTGAAACACCACAAAAGGGATGTTAAATTAGTAACGTTTTGTAAGGCCATGGAATTCTGTTAAAAGAATTGTAATTGGTCTCTAAATTATATGATCAATAAACTTATATTATCTTTTTTGGGTCATTTCATTACTATTATGATCTACTCTAGATAAACTGGCGAAAATGGTAACTTTAGGAAACACATATAAATATTTCAAGGAGATTATTTTAATAACATCGTTTGTAATTTGGTGGGAAAGATGCTCGAGAATTTTCAGAAGAATTGACAAAAACATTTCAGATGGAATGCTAATAGAATTTTGAATTATTTTCGTTGGTTTGATTTTTTTATTTTGATCTTATTTTTTATTATTGCAAATTTTCCAACTCGGAATTTTTTTTATTCTTCAGTTTCTTTTATTTATTTGATTTTCATCTAGAAGATATTTTGTATGTTTAAACGTTTTATTCAATGATTAAGAGTTAGATCCTTATTCCTTCTAAAAAATACATATATAGAAATGGAATCTATAAAGTAAATGTAAACATAAATAATTCTATTTTGGAGAAATTATATTTGTATGTATAAATGATAAAATGTATAAGAATGATGTAACAAAAGAATAAAAAGTATTTTAAAATCTCTCAACTATACTATAATATATAAAAAAAAAAAAAATTCAAACTCACGATACTTGGTGCCCTAATGTTTTATCGGTAAAATAGTGGTTACGATATCATTTTGATATTTTCTCTTCATGAAGTTTTTTATGGATATTTTAGTTGAATTATAATTATATAAAAATCAATTATGAAATTAAAGTAATTCTACTGTGCTCTTAGGAGTACAAAGACCTTCCATGTTAAAAAATATACTTAATTTCCTCAAATTATGATTTATCATGCTCAATAAATTATTCATATTGAAATCTTTCAGGAAATCAAAATTCGTGATTTTTTTAATTTCTAACTATTTTTTAAATGTATTTTTAAAAATAGTCCTGTTTAATATTAAAGAATGACATTTTCAAAGCTGCTTTTACAAAATATTTAAAAAATAGTTGCAAATCTAAAAAATCACAATTTTTTATTTCCTAGAAAATTTTATGAGCAATTTATTAAGAGCACGGTGGCACGATAGATTTACTCAAGAAATTAACATTATCGTAGCTGGGAACGGGATCTGGTGCTGCGCGGGACGGTGTAGCGTAACACCTGGACCGTCCGATTTTCACTGATTGCAACAAGATTCGTGCCAAAGTATAAAGGCCTCCTGATTTCCATATCTGACGGTCCATCGCGAAATCGACGATCGATCCGAACCGTCCGTTTGCTTAGCGCGTTACTGCGCTAGAGCAGATCCGGGTCCTCATAGCTGGGGATTTCTCTGTTAATGTTGATGTTGCAATACAACTCCAACACGATAAGTTGCTGTTAAGAAGTTTTCCCACACCAAGAACTTATTTTTAGTCTGTGAAGGATGCGAGCTCAAACTGGAATGAAACAAAATATCACAATTTTTTTTTTTGCATAACCTATTATGTCGTTCTCCCCACGTCAAAAAAAAATTGGAAAAAGAGACACCAAATATTTCTGCATCTCTGAGGGATGACAACTAAAAGTTTGGCCAAAAATGGAATGAAAGGGAAAGAAAGGTTATGTAGTGAATGACCTTATGCATGCAAGGAACGAAAAAGATGGAAGCATGCGTTCTTATTTGGGACTTTGGGTTCAGAGTTGTTGAATATGATGCACGACAAAGTTATGATTAGATTTGACATCACATTCAAATTTCAAATAAAAAAATTTAAAACAATTGATCCAAGCTGTGCAATGTGATATTCATATTGAAATCTCACTAGAGACCAATTTTTTCATTTTTTTTTCATTTTTTAATATTTTTTAGAGTGATATGAAATTTGTTCATATAATGATTTCTGGATCATCTAATATGACTGATTTTGTACCCCTCTAAATTTTTTTAAAAATTTCTAAAATTGGTTTATAGTAAGATTTCAATATGGAGATCACATTGAACGGTTTGGATCGACCCTTTGAATTTAAAAATTTAAAATTTGAGCGTGATGCCAAAATTAATATGGAGTGCACTACAACATTTCTCTATATATATATTCAACGGTTTGGATCGGTCGTTTGGACTTTGAAATCGAAGATATGGAGGCGAAGTACAGTGTGTTTGGTGCTTTCAAAACACCATAGCATTACTATATATATATATATATATATGTATATATATATATATATATATATAGAAGAATACACAAAATAAAAAAAGAACTAAAAATAAATACAAGACAAAACGACATTAAAGCTAACATTTGAGAGGACGATGCTTCTCCATGATCACCGGGCTCCCAAGACATATCGTGCTTGTCATGACATGCCATCACTCAACTATCTTGGGTACACCCCATGATTTTTCGTACATCGAAGTTGATCTTGTAGCACTATTCCTCTTAAAAGATGAGTGTCAAATTTTACTATAGATCACAAAATCAACTACAATATAATTGCATTTAGTTCAATATCCTCATGTGGGTGAGTACCGGCACTCCTCGGATCTTCGACTCTTCTCGCCGAAGCATCCCATCAGTTTGTGCTTGTAGAGGCTCGCATCACCTCATGGCCCCGCTGAATCTCTGAAGGTTGTCGTCGCACGAGCATATCTCCTCCGGTTAGGGTTAGGATTACTATTTTCTCCTCATGGCTGCCTCCACGACGAGTTGGAGCTTGGTACCGCCGTCGTTGCTCACCGTTGAGGAGAAAAACCATGGGGTGGAACCGACAGGAATAGGAAGAGGAGGAAAAGGCTGAATCAGAACAAGATGTGGCTACTAGAGAAACCTATGGTGTGATTTCGCTCCTCCTTTCCTTCACAATAGAACTTTGAGAGGAAGCGAGACCGAGTCGGAGCGAGATGCGGCTACTAGGAGAACTTGCTCAGTCATTCCCTCCTCTCTTTTTTTCGGCGACGAATTTCTCTCGGCTTTGATGGTGGCATAAAAAAGACGAAAATGAGGTGGAGGGAAGGGGAGAGGGTAAAGGGGGAGGCCGGCGGCGTAACCTCCCGCTATATTTTTTTCTCTAATTTCGCCTTTGATTTTGCTCTTTCTTTGGGCCGACCTACTTGTGTATAATTTATGCCTTATAATTATTAATAGAAAAAAATTGATACATCAAAGATAAGTACATTAGATACTCCGTCTATCTATTGAATTGCTTCAGACCTCAAATATATCAAAATCCGAACTATAGATCAAGATCAAACGATCTGAAGTGACTCGACGTATTTAGTGTACCTATCTTAGATGTATTCAACTTTTTCTCTCATTACTAATATTACATTGTATATTGTTGTTATAATTACAATTTTTATTTTTTATTAGATAATAAATATTGCTATATAAAACAAATAAGAAAACATAATGACATATATCAGTTCATATGAAAAATGCGTCTCGATCAAATATCATAATGAAACAGAAATTTCAGTAATTAATTTAAATCATCTGATTCTGTGGATTGGTGACAATATTTAAATTGCAAATTGAAGTTATTCAAGTTGAAGTTGGGTCAGAAGCTGCATGAAGGAATTTAAATACAACAACAGATAAATCTTGTCTCAAATAAGTTGGCTAATTTAGAAATAAAAACTATATAGAATTTTATTTGTATGAAATAGACCGAATTTTTACGTTGACTCGTCAATTTATCATAACTCTTCACCATTTCGGACTTAAGACCGATTATATAAAACATAGATGAAATTAAAGAAATCCCAATAATTAAATTAAATTATCTCAGATGAAGCATCAAACAATGATAGAAGGGTCTCCTGTTTCTGGTTCGGATCGTCTACCGCACAACACGCAACAAACGACTCAAATTTTTTGCGTTGCGCGATAAAAACGGTCAAATTTTTTGTGTTGCATGTGACGCACGGTTGAAGATCTCTACTCCCCTGTTTCATATCTTGTCAGGAAAAATACTGCGACGAAACCAATACAATAGAAACCTCAAAAATTTAAGAGGCGAAAGTGTTTGAACTTTGAAGTCGCAGTGTCAGTGCTCCAACGATATGTATGAGAATTATATAAATTATATTTTCTTAATTATATATATTTAAGAGTTAGGTTACCTACTTTATAAAGTTTCATTCACGCGTTATTTTGTTGCGGTGTCTTTAATTTGGAAATTCAACGACTGATTCAAATCGTTGAATTTGATCTCTATATTAAAATTTTCTTGAATACAAAATTTTTATTTTTTTTATTTTTTTACTAATTTTTAGAGATATGAAAAATCATTCATATTAGATGGTCCATAAATCGAACTTCTCACCCCATTTAAAACAACAACAAAGCCTTTTTATCACAAACAAGTTGGGGTAAGCTAAAAATGAAACTCATATTGAATTTTTTTTCCAATAAGATTGGCTGAATTTACATTGGCTTGTCAAGCCTATCACAATCCTTCTCCTTTTCAGGTTTGGAATCGGCTACGTAAAATATAGGCGTTCAAGTTGTATTTTGTTTTTTTAAGCAAAATGAAAAATTCAGTCTCGAATGAGATTTTAATATGGAGATAAAGTTTAACGGTTTGAATCGGTCATTTCAAAATTAGAGATACGAATGTAAAGTATCGTGTAAGTGGCGCTTTGTAAAATATCATATCCTAACTCTATATTTAAATATAGAATTTGAAGCATAACACAGTTGAATCATGCTTTTTTAAAACAAAAATAATTAAGAAAAATAGTACATTCTAACAAGCTTTATCCTATACACTATTTTGTTCATAACCTATTATTGTACCTGGTTTAATCGAGTGTTTAAATAATTTTTTTTGCAAGGTTGGTAACTGTGAGTTCAATTCATTCTTTAATTAAATTTTATTTTTAGGGCATTTATCATCAATACTTAAAAAATTCAAATTTTGAATTGTTTTATTAATCAGACATGAAACAACAACAAGCTTTTGTAATATTCTGTTAAAACCAACCAATTGGGACACACTTAATATTATAGAATTCAATTCAATTTTTAAAAGTTGACAGTGGCTGTCAAAGTTATATAGAATTCAATTGTAATTGTTAAAGCAATGCACCATAATTCAATAAAAAGGAACCCAATTTCTTTCAGGTGCAATTTATGTAGAATTGTCCTATACTGTTTGAGAAGTAAATAATTCTTCAGAAGTCAGAAATAGAAACTGCATTTCTGATTGCTTAAGCAGTTTCCTAACTTCATCTTGTATTTGTCTTTGATTGCTAATTGAGGTACGTAACTGCATTAAATAGTAGCATGTAGATGATAAAGAGAGAGAAAAACGTTAATTCATCGAATTAATGCAGAATTAAATACAGGGGTCAAATTAGATGGGATTCAATAGTTTAAGGGTGCATTTGAACCAAAAAAATAGTTTAGAGATTTATTTGAACCAAAACAATAGTATAAGAGCTAAAATCAGACTTTTCTCTTTTATATATGATTCTAAAGACAGTATATATTACCATTTTTAAATAAATATGTTAATTACTTAAATAGGATCGTCTTTCAAAATTCATTAATAATACTTAGAAAATTCTAAAAATAGTATTCTACAAATATATTTAGTAAGCTACTTTATTTGTTGTTTTGAGCTTAACATTTAAAATTTGAACCCTAAGTATTTAGATGAAGTGCTTATTGAAAAGTACATGAGTTTGTGTAAATGGCAGTAGTTCAAGTAGGAATTTCACTGTATGTCTTCCGGTTGTGGATCCTAATTGGCAAGATTGAAGATTTGTGTTCGGGTCCCTTGTGTGCCTTTTTTTTGTGTCTGTGGAGATTAAAGAAGAATGTGGACCGTTTTCGCTCCGCACTTTACGTATCTTAATTTGAACCGTCAGATTAAATATTAACGTTTGACCGCCACTGACATGCTTTAGGAGGCAGACCGTTGATCTTTAATCCAACAGTCCAAATTACATTACAGATACACACTTTGCATATAGTTTTAGCTCCCCAGCAGATGTCTTTCCATAAGAATGTACAAGTGCCACTGTTGGTTAAAATTCAGGTACAGATTTGTTTGGTACTATCAGTTCAAACTCAGAGAATATCAACTATACCACGAAAAAATAATTCTATTTAAATATTCACAAACTTGAAGTACCAGTACAAAACTATTACTAATGCTTCGACAAGATCGCTTGTAGTCCCTCGAATCATTCTTTTTCAATACAACCTTATTAACAGGTTATAAATCAACAAATAAGTGACAGATGTGAATCAAAAACTAATTCATGGTACCAGCATAATTACAAAACCTAATATTATTCCTATGATATTCAGAACTGTGAGTGCAATGCTGAGAAATGATACATCAAGCCATCAATTCAAAATGGATGAGAATAACACAAGCAAAAAATATACATTAACATTTTCAGTCCAACCTAATTTATCCTCTCCCCATACCTACTTCCCAGGAACTCAATTTTTAACACCAAAAAAACCCATAAAACTTCAGGCATTATATTAACACATTCGTGGTCAATTCACATGATCACATCCTACCATGGCGGGAGCCACTTTCTGGTGGGCCCACTAAACCCTCCAACACAACAAGCTGATCCAACAAAGCACTCTTCTCTTCCTCCAAAACCCTAGCCTCAGCATCTGTTTCAGCCAACTCCTTGTCAACAGAAAAGCTCTCCTCTTCAAGCATCAAATACTTGCGCCTTAGGACCCGGTAATCCTCTGCTGACCCGGGACCCGATAAGTGTGGATCTGTGTTCGGCAAACTGTTGGAACCGACATCCTTAAAGCCTCTCTTCTTTATTGTTGTCAGCTGCTTTCCTCCTTGTATGGTTTGTCTCTCTACTTTTGGATGCATGACAGGAGAACGTAGTTTTGGGTTAATACCTACTGTATTAGCAGTTTTTTTTACCTTCTTTGGTTTCATTGTGGAGATGTCGCGTGGGTCTTGCATCCTGGCAAAGCAAAAATGTGCACTGAGATTATTTTATTGTAGCACAAAAGCAAATTCTAGATGACCTAAAAGCTAAAAGACAACATTACTTAATTAAGCACTTTACAAATACAAATCAGCCAGATGTAATTGATAGTTTGATACCAGCACCATGTCAGTCAGAGCTGATACTGGTACTAGTAAAGAAGTTATGTATACATTCTACCCTGTAATAAGAGCTTTTTCTTAATCTGTTTGCAAAAGCAAATTTTGGCAAAAACATTCAAAATAGGTATTTTTCAGCTTGCCCCAAATTTTAGAGCAATGTAAATTGTAGATTTGAATAGGAAAAATAATCAGAAGCGGTTCAGACACAAACTCCCTCTTCCAAACCCCAAAGATTTAAAAAGTGGAGTGTTAAGGCAATATATTCGAGGGTAAGAATCAAACATCATATTTATAATATATATTTAAATGTTTGCTTCACTTTTTTTATTAAGATTCAATTTCAAAGCCTAAAAAAGAACGAAAAATCATAAAAGAAGTCCACAAAGGGGGGAGGGGGGAGGGGGTTTAAGGCCTGTAATAAGCACCCTCCAACTTGACTTAAGCACAGAATAAGAGGATGCTTGACTGGGAAAATGTACCAAATAAGACTTTTGAAATTTACTTCATTTAAGTTAATCCACATAGTATATCATTGTTGGTTATTAGTGATCTCATGCCACATAGTATATCATTGTTGGTTTATACATTTTCTGGTAGTCAGTTCCTCACAGATCGTGCTACCTTACTACATTTCATTTAGGAGCGGTGGTTTCTAAGAGTAGCTACCAAGTTTCCAGATATCAGAACTAAACCTCACTAACATCTCTAAACACCACATTCAAGGAATTGAAATTTCTCGACTTCAAGCACAGTTGGTTCTCAATTTCTCTTTTGAGATAATATTCCTTTTTCAAGGCTTCACCGTTTCATTCAAGTATCAGCTAATAGAAACATTGAATTAAACTAAATCAATCAAGGACACTTCCTAGTGAGAAAAAAAATGTTACAATTGATGAAGAGAAGAGAGGGATTGGTGACGAATAACCATTAGCCTATCATTACCTTTAGTTGAATCGTTGAAAGTTCGGAAACGGAAGATGCGAGAGGGACCGGAGACAAGATCAATGATCGCACTGGTGCGCGATTAGCCTAATTGATTAAAGCCTGGTGTGCGCGTGAGCTGAGCTCGGTGGTGCGCGGAGTTGGCCGTTCACCGGAAGAGCACAGAGGCTAGAGATGTAGAGGAGGAAGGGGAAGGGAGAGAGAGAGGGGTTTCCTGTTGGGAGAAAAAAAGGAAAGGGAAAACCAGAAAAGGGTGCGATTAGGGTTCTTGGGTTAAGTCGGTTAGGCGCGAGTCGGGTTTGATAATTTTTAACATAACAAATCCTTTTTTTAATCATAACACATCAAACTCGTCTCTTGTGAACTATTATCTTTTTAGTAATGACTTTGATCTAGAAGTATTTCTTAAGTCACAGCCCACGTATAACTATTGGGCCTCAATTTGACAAATGGATAATCTCTGTTATGAACAGTAGTACTCTATTTCATCTGATTAGTTTAATTTAGCGAGATTGAGAAAATAAATTTTTGAAAAAAATACAGCAAAGGTTAAAAGTAAAATAATTTTCCTCAATTTCTATGAATTGAACTACGTAGATAAACTAGAGTATTCAATATTTATTTTTTAAGAATTTAAGGTTCTACCTTTTTTTACATATGAAAAAAGAAAATGTATAGAGTGTTCCCACTCATGCTTTCAGTCAATGTTTAATAAATTAGTGTATTATAAACTTTTGACTATAATGACGTCTTTGTTGACTGTTGTTGTAATTATGTTAAATACCTGTTTTTTTTTTTTTTTGTCAATCAACAACAACAACATATCATTGTTCTTTGACTTCTTTCAAATTTCCAAGCAGTTGTTTATATTGAAGATTCATTTATTTTTTTCGAACTTGAAGAGAGTACTTTGTTTTAATTTCCAAATAAAGATCCTTATGGAAGTTTTCCTTCGTTTAGACCTGTCAAACGTGACTAACGATCACGCAAATGAGATTAATCGTTAATCGTATTGTTTAATGAATGGATAAATTTCTTTTTGCGTTAATCGTTGCGTATTCAACGACAGAGAAAACTTTTGCGTCAATCATTTTGTTTGATGAAACGAAACAAACGATAAAAAACCTGATCATTTTTTCCAAACCCAAACTATGAAATTTTATACAAAAGCCAAGTAAAAATATAAAGTAAATTGATAGAAATTCTTTAATCTTAAACTGAGAACAAAGAGTAAAAAGTAAATCCAGACTGAGAATAACAACCAAAGAACAATAGCTAAATTTAATTGTACCATCTTCCCGAAAAGTAAAATCAGACAAAAATCTCATATCAGTTCAATTTTTACTAAAACGGTGAATAAAATAACCAAGTCGCAAAACTCTTTTCCAGTATAAATCTCATAACAGAATAATTATCAAGTGCAACAAAACTTTACAATTCAACATCCCCAAATCCGACAAGATCAGCAAGATTCGTAAATAAATAACAAATTGTTTGAAAAAACAAATCACTACGGAAAAAATGCTTAACCAAAAGTTTAGTAAGCTCCTTCCTTCGACTCCCACCTTTTCCTCCTCCTAATAACCAAAAGTTTGTTGATTTACTGTCTTGTGAGGTTGATAGCACCATATTTGAACTGATGCCTTGCTGACCAGCGTAGTAAATATTTGGAGACTTGATTGGTTGTGTTATCTAGTTTCTGACTTGATTCGTGTTGCAATCTATTGCTAGATCGGATTTGTGTTCGATTTTCATCTACTCAGTCAAGGTCGTGCGTATTAGCCACAACACCACCACCTCTTCAGACCCAACTCAACCTCAGAAGCACAATATACCGTCCATATTCAACCAGTATTGCTTTATACAGTTAATTCAAGAAGGAACATGAGAGATTCAGAGAAAGCAGAGAGATTAGACACAGAGAGAAGGAAATAAGCGGCGGAAGAAACAAAGCTAGGGTTTTACCACCTCTTCCTCATTTTCTCTGCTACAAATCATATATGCTATCTACAAAATTGCAAATTGATAGAATCCTAAACGAAATACACAAATTAATAACGCAACATAAGGAGTCGATTTTGTTAATTGTTGCGTTCTTTTAATGAAACAAGTGCGAGTTGCGTTGCATTGCAGAAACGAAACAAAATCATATATGCTATCTACAATAACGGGCCAATGGGCTTCCTTTGACAGCCCTACCTTCGCTCCTTGGCCCTTTTAGGAAATAAAGTAAGATTTTTTTTTTCATTGTTTGCTACCTTCTTTTTCGCCTTTCTTTTACTTTTATACCTTCTTTTGTTTTCTTTTATTAGGATCATTTGACAATCAAGAAACAAAAAAGAATATTGAAACAAAGCTCTATTTTAACACCAGAGGAATGTCAAATGCGAAATGAAAGAATTGAATAGTGGATAGAAGAGGCTATTTCGGTATACCACCATATCGATGGAATACTAGAATACATTGTTTCGTATGACAAATTCGCAACAAAATTTTGCATATTGATTAACAATATTTTAGTATATTATATATACTTTGTTTATTGTTAATTTTATTATATTATCTTTATTATTAAAAATATTAATAATTACTATTAAATATTATTATTATTTTATTAAAATGAAAGCATATTAATATAATTTTACATTATTATATTACTATAATTATCATTATTATTTGATTATGTTATATTATATTTGTAATTAATAATATTTTACTATATTATAAATTCTTTATTATTATTATTTGTATTATATTATATTTATTATTAAAATGCTATAATAATTATTATTAATTACTATTATTTTATAATTTTAGAATAATGCATACTGTATTAATTTTTACATTATTGTTATTATTATTACTATAGTTATCATTAATATTTGATTATGTTGTATTATATTTGTAATTAACAATATTTTAGTACGTTATATATACTTTATTATTATTATTTTTTTTACTATTAAAATAATATTAGCAATTACTATTATTTATTATTATTATTTTACTATTTTAAAATAATGCGTATTATTATAATTATTATTGACATAATTATCAATATTATTTGATTATATTGTATTATATTTAGTAATTAGTAATTTTTATTTTATTATTTCCTTAATTATGATTATTATTGTTATTAATATTCTTATATTGTATAGTATATATCTTTACTTAAATATTATTTTTTTATTTATAAATAATAATATCATTGTTATTATTATATTCTTTCTTATATTCTCATTATTATTAACTATTTATGTTATTAATAGTTATTATTGTTATTATTATATTATTATTATTTATCATCAATAACCTCTCTATAACCTGTATAATTTTCATTTCATCTCTCATTTCTCTCAATCTTTCAACAATCAAAACTAACAAATTTGCTACTCGAAAAAACTTCTAAATTAGTGCAGATTTGAAGACTTGAAGAAAATTTATTTGAAGATTTGAAAAAGATCTGAAGAAATATTTTAAGAAGATTTGAAAAGTATGTGAAATTAAATGATTTTTTCATAATTTTCTTGTATTTAAATGATTTTAATATGAAACAAAATTTTATGTCATTTTTAGAAAAATTCTAAAATTTTAGGTCATTTTTCAAAATAATATCCTGGATCATTTTTAGAAGTAACTCTAAGATATTGGTCATTTTTAGAAAAAAAATCAACATTCAGTTTTTGAACTGAGCCTGGCATCCTTCCAAATATTTGTTTTTTGTTTTTGACAATATTCTAAAAAATCATTAAAACAACTGTCAAATGTAATAGTTGTTACTGGAATAGCTATCATGAGCATTTTTTTATTTTTTGCTATTTTTAATGCCTATGTTTTTTAGGAGTCCGCTATTAAAAATTAATTTTAATAATGACCTTTGCCGCTATTAAAAAATGATTTTAATATCATAGATTCTCTAATATTCGCTTAGGGTATTACAAACGGGTCGGGTACCCGTGGATCCGATCCGGGCGGATTCACGGATCCACGGGTATCACGGGTCGGGTAACACGGGTCCGAAGTGGAAAGGGTCAATCCGGCCCGTGATAAACCTGGGCGAGTCGGGGCAGGTCTGGCACGGGTCCCGCCGGGTTTTTCAAATTAATTTTTCTGCCATTTTTTTTATTTTTTTCGAAATTTTTTATTTTTTGACTTTAAAATGGATTTATTTTTATTTTTTATTTTTCAAATTTTTTCTGCTGGTTTATTTTTTATTTTTTCGAATTTTTTTATTTTTTTTTAATTTTTTTAATTTGATGTGACAAAAGGTGACATAAAGTGACATGGATCCGTCACGGGTCCACGGGTTTGGAGCGGGTCTGGGCACGGTTTCACGAGTCGGGTCTGACCGGTCAACAGGTCGGGCACGGGTTCGGGCGAGTCTCCCATTTTTGGCCTACCCGACCCGCCATAGATTCGTGAATCTGCCATCCACGGGTCGGATCGAATCCACGGGCGGGTAGACCCGCACGAGTTTTAGCACACCTCTATATTAGCTATAGAAAACCTATCTTTAATAGCGGGTAATACGAACTTTTAACAATCCCCTCTTTAACACTCCTCCTTGATCCGACATTAAAGGTCATATTTTGCTGGTATTAAAAGTTAAAACTGTAATAGTGTTAATACTTGTCAAACAACAATTTAGTTCTTTGAATAGTAAAAAATATTACTCCTCTACCACTCGTTCAAAATCAAACTATTCTAAATTAAGCTCTTGTACAGCTATTTCTTGTATTTGGCAAACGGAGTCTTTTACATGTAATTAAGTTAGCAATTAGGGTCTCACCATAAAACTTCTCTTTTTGTGTGATTTAGACGGGAAAATATATTACTTTTAGATGTGTGAGATTGTGAGGCACTGAAAGAAGTTGAGTCTGGTTTACGGCAACAGTGCTTTTGTTGCATTATATAAAGTGCCTTCTTTCCCTCACCTATCACAAAATCCACACCTCTATCCATCTCCTTCTCTCTTTTAAGCACACACAAACATACACAAAATAGGGATAACCACTATGTGTAGTATACACCAACACTAGTTATTTATATACCTAATATGCCTTCATAGAGGCAGAGCACACAACCTGACCAATATAGCTTGCTAATTAGTTCTAATATTCAAAAAAGATGGAAAGGCAAGGAGTCATGAGGCCTAAAGATATAATTAAAACAAGGTTGCCACCGGGGTTTCGATTCTACCCGACCGATCAAGAGCTTTTGCTTTATTACCTCAAACCCAAGGTTTTTTCCCTGCCTCTGCCTGCTAGCATTATTCCGGAAATCAGTTTGAAGAAATATGATCCATGGGACCTGCCAGGTAACAAGTTTTCATATTTTATTTTTTTTAAAAACAAAATTTTCGATTATTGGGTTTCTTTTCTGACAATTTTCCTTTTGTAAATCATATGTATACTCTCATTTAACATAAAGAACATCATGTGTCACCACTGGCCATTTTTGCTAAATAATCAAAGTGTATTTTATGCAGTCTTTCATTCTTGGTTGTTAGCTTGTTAGTATACATAATTACATATGTACATACTTTGTTAATACTGATTAATTATGCTGATTTTTTAAATTTTAGGAGTTGGTAATGAAGAGAGATATTTCTTCAATATGCTAGAAGCAAACTACAGGAGAAACAAATTGTACAGATTAACAAGCTCAGGATACTGGAAAGTGATAGGCAAGGATCGACCTATCACGCCTAATTCACAGGATAACCAATCTATAGGAATCAAGAGGGTTCTGATTTTTTTCATAGGGAGACCAACATGTGGGTCCCGGACAAACTGGATTATGAACGAATACCATCTCAAGGAAAGCAATACAGTCGGTATATACCAGAAGAGGAACACAAACAATGTATGTCAATTTGATAACTTCTATAATTTTGGTACTGTTTGAGATAATTCAAAACACACTAAAGAAAACTTAACAAAGGCATTGAATAATGTTGTTTCTGTTGTGTTATGTAATTACACTTGCATGTTTAATGAAAATTGTACAAATTTCATGCAGGAATACAACTTCAAAGCAGAGAATTGGGTGGTTTGCCGCATTTTTAAGAAGAGAACAAGTACATAAAACCAAGTATGGAGACTATAAGGTCATCTTCTCGCGATCGAGTTCTCAATCAAGATAACTGGTGGCTGCCTTCTTTTGTATCGGATTACGCTTCATCATCAAGTCGTATAACTTGTTCAGATGATGAGGTTGAGCAAAATAGTACTTGCACCTCTAAACCAATAAATAAGGACTTTATTTAGGCGAACTAGCTCTTTCTGCTCAAGAAAAGTTTGGGCATTAGAAACTATTGAGCTGATGGTATTTAGTTATTAATTAGATACCTACTCTATTTTCTATATCAGCATTGTATTTTAGATTCTGGTTTTTATTTTAACTTTTCTTCATGTAATTCCATATTAATCTAGTTCAGCAAAGCTAGCTGGATAGTAGAATAAATTTTCAAATGTTTTACTGTACAAAACTCTAGTCGGAAATTTAATAATTTTATACGGCATAATTATACTGCATACAGCTTAATTTAACAAGATAGTGAAAGGCATTTAGATTAAAAGGCATAAAGAACCTTTGATGGAAAGAAAATTACAAAAAAATGAAAAGCAGACTACTTTTTAATCCTAATGCAACAGGGAATCCAATGCTGTCTCAAAGCAGGGAATAAAATCCATTTGTTTCAAATTGAGATCCCTTTTTGAGTGGCCTCTTTATTGAAGAACAAGAATAAAATTCTTGCTGAGGTAAAGATTCTATTGAATAAGCAGGCTAAGTTACTAAAATTACTTGGTATATATATTAAAGTGGTTCTGTGCTGGTACAAAACTATCATTGGCTTCTTACAAGAATTGTCATAATCTTTACTTTTAATGGGCATAATTTAGTGAGTCATACTCATCTCATGATTTAGTGCACAGCAGCCTTACCACCTCAATATGTTATACTGTTATAGGTATAAACAATTTCTGATTTTGAGTTTTTGACGTTAGAATTGAGAGATGTCTAATTTACAACAATTAATTAGCTAGATTATACGTGATTATTATATGTTTAATACTGTCACAAATTAAAGTGTTAAACAAGTGATCAAGTGAAATTTACAGACATTATTTGCATTTTATGCATATAGGTCCAGGTCGGCTTCCCCCTGGTCGGGCCATCTCTCACTTTGGAGCCGGGAAGCACACCTCCAACCTAAAGTCAGACGGCACCATGAAGAATAGGTGAAAGGTAACATCCAATTTTTTTGGTAGCAGAGATCATCGGTGCGATGACTGAAGTTAGAGGACAACAATACCAAATACTTTGACTCAATGGCAACCAACCTATTAAAACATAACCGCATCGTAAAGTTTGGCGTCGATGGAACAACCCACGAAAACTCAACCATGATATCAGCTAGTATTTTCGAAATACTACAAGAACATCATGAGAAATAAGGAAGACACACCAAAACTACCAACAAACCTAGTTGACAAAGGAAATGATGAAGACCTAATACATTTATAAGCGGAATTCTCCATACAGGAAGTCAAAAAGGGACTTTTTGCACTGGCAAAAGAAAAATCATCGGGTCCCGATGGCTTCCTCTCAGAATTCTTCCAACACTACTAAATCGTGACGTTCACCCTATGTTTCGTGGTTAACTCCTTCCACGGGAATGAAATGGACATATGGAGGCTCAATCAGGCTTGTATCATAGTCATCCCAAAAAAGAGCAAGCAAACACCATAGAGGATTACTGACCGATAAGTGTCATTACCACTGTCACAAAACTAATCTCCAAATTAATGGCTGAAAGACTCCAACAAACACTGCAGAAACTAATATCTCCGAATCAATCGAGTTCCATAAAAAAATAAGAGTATGATAAAAACATTTATGAGCACAGGAATTCATAATCTTGAGACAGAAGCTGAACATCCATGTAGTTGTCATCAAAATCGACTTTATAAAAGCCTTCGATACGATATGTTGGGATTTCCACATGAACAACTACAGGGAAGGGGTTTTCCGACAAGATGGATTGACTAGATAAAAAATATTCTAATATCATCTTCATCATTTGTTCGAGTTAATGGAATCAATAGGCCACCCTTTTTCATCAAAGAGGGTTGCGTCTAGGGGATCCTATGTCACCGTTGCTCTTCATTCTAGTGGCGGATACACTTTAATCAGTAATAATTGCATAACAACACAGATTCTTCTCGTTCCCTTTCTTGAAATTGACAACCTATCAATTTGAGGACGATACACTCATCATGTCAGAGGCACATCCGACAAATCTCCAAATTCTAATGGAAATATTAAAAAAAAATACGCACTGATGTCTGGCCTACCCATCAATCTCTCAGAAAGTACCTTTGCACCGATCAATATACCTCACAACCTAGTATCAGTGGTGGAAAACGTTATAACTTGCAAAGCTCAACAATTCCCAATCAAATATTTGGACCTGCCCTTGACAGTAACCAAACCTACAGGAATTGTTCCTGCTAATCCTAAACACCGTGCATAAGCGACTTCAAAGTTGGAAGTGTCGATTAATTCAACAATGAACTCTCTTCCACTTCATTGCATTCAAGCCTTCATCATGCCTATGTGGCTCATAAAGCACAAGCGGACAAAATCACGCTTTTTTTAGATAGGAGAAGACAAGCAGGCCAATGGTAGACACTTGTTTAACTGGAAAACAGTGTGCCTACCAAGGAAAAACGAAGGTTTATAAATTTTGAATCTTCGAACACTCAATATGTCAGTCATCCTGAAATAATTGTGGCGGATATACTCTAATGATCAATCCTTGTTTGCTTTCTTCATAAGAGGCCACTATAATATCCCATATCTAGACGAAGGCTACGACTCAACCCCATAAAAAAATCAAACATCCTTCTTTCTTCAAGACATCCTCTCCCTCTTGCACGTTGCCCAAGCAGCAATGCACCCCACATATTATAACATAACATAACATAGAGCTGGAGCTCCTCAAGATGATACTCCTTGCAATCAGCCTATCAGATGTTAATCAACTTTATGTCGCATTTCGTATAAGATACGTATCCGATATGCATACGCATGTGATACGCATCTAATACTTTATGTGGCATATCGCATTAGTTTAATATTGTTGACTGGTCGAATACGGAAAGATACGGTGGAGATATGGTTGGGATACTGCAAAGAATACGGCTGGGATACGATAGTTTTCAGTGCACACCGTTTAGTATTTTGGCCATAAGTTTTTCATCTGAACTCCGATTAAGATGATTCAAAGTGTATTTGAAATCTAAGAAAGAGCTTTACAATATTTACTTATCATCTAGGACATTATAGCTCTTGATCCCTACAATAAAATGTATTTAAGTAGAGCAGTATCTTGAATTCTTACAAAACAAACATAGTTTAACCTTAATTACTTCTAAAACCTACAAAACTCGGTCTATTTAACACAATTAACTCTAGGTTTAAACATATATAATTTTCATTTATAAAAAATACAAACCACTGCAACAAACACGTGTTTGTGATCAAATCTCTTACATATTATATATACTTTAATACATAATATGATTTTTTTATTATTTTATATATACTCCGCCGTATTCTAGTATTTTAAAAATGACGTACCGTCGCACTCGCACCGTATTAAATACGATACTCGCATCTGCACCCGTGCAACATAGTATACTAGCCAGCTTATGTGCTAAGAACTATATATTTCGAATCATCACATAAGACATATATGCATCAAGGATGGCAGTTCAACAAGCTCATGCAGGAGCAAATTACGCAAGGAAGGAGAAGAATGCACAATTCTACAAGTGCAATTAATAGAGCTGACAATTATTTCTTATGGGATGCTGGCAAGGGTGTTTAAAGTCTTTAGCAAGGAGGCCTCACGAATACAACTTCCGGTAGTTTAAATCTGCGTTACTTGCAGTATTTTGTTTTTAATTGGCCCTTTGTTTAAGTTGTCTTTAGCTAGGAAATGGACCAATTTATTTCATGGGTTTGTATCTAAATCACCCTCTCTTTGTTTAAGATGTCTGTAATAGAGAGTTTCTGCTTATCTAGCTGCTGATACTGTGTAAACAACTTTATCTATTAATGATAGCCTACGGGATTTAATCTTCAAAAAAAAAAAAAAAAAACTATGCACAAGTTTATCTATTAACCGTTAGGAGGTATAAAAAATAAAATTAATTAATAACGGATAAATACTACAAATTGAGCAGAACTATTTGTTTACAAAATTTGGTAGAGAAAACACCTATACTTTTTTTCTGAGGAAAACAAAAACCCTCGTACTTGCACAATTTTTTTTAACTTGAATGCACCCCTGGTCATATATACGTGTTATATATTAATAAGAGCGAGGCTACGGTACTTCAAAAAACATTAAACAAGTGGTATTTCGTCTTCGTATTTTTAATTTCAAAGTCCATACGACAAATTCAAACTGTTGAACTTGATCGTCATATTGAAATCTCCTTGCAAATGATATTTTATAGGGATTTTAGATTTTTTTACTATTTTTATAGATATGAAAAATCATTCAGATATGATGGTTAAAAAGTCTTTAAATTAACTAACTTTTCACCCTCTTTAAAAAATAGTAAAAAAAATTCTAAAAAAATATAAAAGTCGGTCTTCAAAGAGATTTTGATATGAAGATGAAGTCCAACGGTTTGAATCAGACATTTGAACTTTGAAATTAAAGATACGAAGACGAAGTACAGCTTGTTTGGTGCTTTGTGAAGTATCGTAATCACGCTCTATTAATAACTTCATAATTTGCTACCTCAAATCCATACTCTTGCAGAACAGACCAGATTTTCTGGTAAAATGTATTATGAAGTGCATAACAAGTAAATTAATTTTCCCCTTTGGTTGATAATTAAAATGGTTGTGATGCATCAATCAACAAGGAAGAGAGAATGACACTCTTAGAATGGTTAAGTCGTTTAAGTAAACTATGTTCAAAGCAATCATCTTGTAATTAGGATAGCCAACAATGTACTTCAACCCATAGCTAATCCTATTAGGTTCTTTTTAAGTATAATTTTGTTTTGAATTGAAGTTAAGCTTATGCTCAGTAGGGAGATGCAAAGAATTATTAATTATTTAATACTTAAGTTGCATTCACTTGTTAAATTAACAAGGTTTAATTAACATGCAGGTGGAGGGGCATTTTATTAGATTGCAACAACACAAAGTGACTTGCAAATTGGCTTTTAGATTACATATTTACATACCTCAAATGAAAAGGATTTGGAAGTTGCACTAGTGTCAATGTGTCAATGTGTCATCATCATACTTCACTACTTTTCCTGACAATGTGCTGACAAAAGATATGCAAAAAAGGTAATAAAGTTCAATGCACCATATTTGAACTTTGAAGGGATTAGATAGATTCCTGGAGTGTCAATATATATCTTTTAATCTTTTCCCCCCTTTTTGGCAGCAAATGAAGAAGTCAAAATGGAGATTTAAGCTCTAGGTTTTCATGATCTATTTTTTTTTATATCTTTTGTGCTAGCACTTCATCTTCTTAAGAAGCTTTTCTATCATCTTCAATTTTTTATATTAGGAAAGAATAGGTTACACCTTGTTGCGCCTGAAGGACAAGATTTTGATATAGATGTGCTATCAATCGCTTCTCTGGACAAGATTTATGTTCCCCTGAATATCATATTCCTTGTTTCCTTTTCTAGTTCCGACGTATAACCTAATTTCTTATTTGATGAAATTTTATGTATATTTTTTTAGAGCTATACTTAGATATCAATATTAATATCGATTATAGATATCGATGTTATTATGCACATTTAGTTGAGTTATTATGCACTTTTAGTTGAGTTATTATGCACATTATTTGAGTTATTATGCATGTTACTTTTTGTGCTGAAATAATTATGCATGTTATTTTGTGTACTCAACTAATTATGCATGTTATTTGAGTTATTATGCATAATAATTTTTTCAGTACAAAAATAACATGCATAATAACTCAAATAATATGCATAATAACTTAAATAATATGCATACTAACTCAACTAAATGTGCATAATAACATCGGTATCGATAATCGATATCAAATGTGGTATCTACGAAACATTATCCTATAATTTTACCCTCCCAAACTAGTGTAACTAATTTATTTTGCTTTTTTGCTTTTTTTTAATCTCACACCTACTGAGATTAGTTTCTTTATTCTTTTTGTAATGAATATTCTATTCAATGGATAAAATAAGGGTCTGACCCTTATTTTTCTCAAAGAAATTAAAGGTCGGTATATCAATTAAAATAACATCTGTGATTTTTCTTATACTTTAGAGAACGGCAAACTATTAAATCATGCATATTCGTCTATTATATATTGCAAATTTTATATTTTGAATTTAAAATGCTATTGACTGTCATATAATTTTAACAACTTTACCATGCATTTTTTAAATTCCATACCCATTTTAAAAGAAAAGTAACACTTAATTAACTATTGCAAAAGACACATGACTATTGCATAATACAATTTGACTATTTTTTTATTTATTCGAAGTTTGCTAAAAGTAGCTAAAGGCATTTAAGGAACAAATATATAATTTTTTATATCAACTATCACTACAACAGAAAAGAGATTTAGCAACTCCATATATAAAACAACGGTTAATGAAGTATTTGTTAAACACCGTTAGTAGAAGTGCTAAAATATATATGAGGATAAGATAATGGTTATTTTAAATAACCGTTGCTATATAAATAGCTACAACAACGATTATTAAAAAATTGTATAAAAATCGTTATAGAAATATTATATTGTATAAAATAAAACTATGTCGACAATAATATTCAAAATAATACTCATTTATTACAATTTCTCTTCCCATAGTTATAACTTTAAGAATTCAAAATATTTTTGTAGGAGAGAAATGAAGGGAAGGTTAGGAAATGCCTGCTAAGGCCACTTTGTTTAAAGTTCTTCGAGGAGAGGAAAAATGTTTTAAGATTTTTAAAATAAAAGCAAATGAAAATGTTTCTCTCATCCTCTGAAATACTTCATATTTTGAAGTAGTAATTGAGTGGTTCATACAACTTTAAGATTCGTGCA
The DNA here is from genome assembly GCA_964058865.1 of Eleocharis quinqueflora. Lineage (NCBI taxonomy): Eukaryota > Viridiplantae > Streptophyta > Magnoliopsida > Poales > Cyperaceae > Eleocharis > Eleocharis quinqueflora. The sequence continues at coordinate 144,951 of CAXKVX010001835.1, forward strand.
TACAAATCTCGAAATTTTGTCAACCATTCGATTACTACTTCACTTCATGAAGTACTTCACCAAATGTGAATTCTTGCAGATATGGATACTCTACATACTCTCAACCAATTGTGATCGTTCAAATTTAATGTATGATATAAACTTTGATGTACGAATCTTGATGTATCTCTCTGAAGATGATTACTCTAAATGCTCTCTATCAATGATACCAAGTACCACACATAATTCTAAAGAATTAACCCTTTAATTTTGGGAGGAAAATATTTCTATTTTGTCAATAACTTATATAGTAATAACATTATTCTATGTAATGGGTCGTTTACCCAATAAAATTACTCTTTCAGACAAAATAAATATAGAAATAATATATTTTTTACAATTTACATTAAAAAAAGTTTTGTGAAGCACACTGAAGAAAAACATGATGTGTACACACTCCTGAGAAGGAAAATCGCCCTATATGTAAACTTCAAATAAGTATTTTATATCAATTAATATTTACAATTAGTATAAAGAGCGTTTATACAAGGGAAAATATACATGAAATAATTATGTTTTAAATATTGTTATATACAATAAAAATTGCAAAGTTAAGACTCTAGTTGGAATGTTAACCCGGTGCAATTTAGAGATGCTAAATTGTGGGTGTAAAAATATTTTTTTTGTATAAATATATTAGAGCACCTTCAGTTTTGAAACTCTTAAAGTTTCTAATCTGATATGGCAGTTTTCAAATGAGTTCAAAGATGTAGATGAGTTTCTTATTTAGCAATTTTTGTGCAAAGGTTCTTATTTAGCAATTTTACTTCAAAGTTTATAAACTCTCACTTAGCTTAATCATTGTATAAAATTAATCGGTATCTCACAACATTAATAGTATTTGCTGATGTCGTAATTAAAAAATTCTAACTTTTTAATTTTAGAGATAGAGAATTTAGAAACTAAAGAATGATTAAAATTATGAAATTGATGTGATAATTATTTGAAAACTTCAAAATTTCAAAAATAAAGATGTTCTTAGATCAGGTCGGGTATGCACATATTCTATGAAAATGAAAAACAACATTTTGGGAAATCTTACCGAAGAAAAAGAATTTGGTTATACCTGCCACGTAGCCGAAAAAGAAATCAACTCAGATTCTTTTATTTTATTTTAGAGTAAATATAATTTTCATCTCTTAACCGCCACATTTACATGTCTCTTATTAGAAGACAAAAACAATTAATGTTCTGTTTTTCACTCTGTCCGCGTTACCTGCTTCATTACATGTCTTTATATTTTGATTTAAAGTTTTTATATTTAAATTCGCAACAAAACTGCTGTAAAATTTCTAATATAAAAACTTGTAGCATAATTGTTGCAAGTCTTTATATTAGAACAATAAAATCTATATATTGTTATCTACAAGTCTTTATATTTAAATTTGCTGAAAATTGCTGCAAAATTTTCTAATATAAATACTTGCAGCAAAAAATCAAGACTTACAGTAATATAAATACTCAAGTTCTAAATATAAAGACATACAGAGAAGCAGACAGAGCAGAGCGAAATTGAAGCAGGTGCAAAAATTGCAAGTCTTTATGTTAGAACAGTAAAATCTATATATTATTGCATGCAAGTCTTTATATTTAAATTTGCTGAAAAAACTACAAAAATCTAATATAAAAACTTGGAAGGCAGACATAATATTTTTATTGCAAATTTAAATATAAAGACTTCATGCCTAAATATAAAACATACATCGAAACAAACAGAGCGAACAAACAGAAAATTAATTGATTTTGTCTTTTAACAGAAAGCGAGAGGAAAAAGAGAGCTATTAGCGTCACTCTTTATTTTATTTTTCATACGCATAACAATGGTGAAGGTATCAAATATTTTGAAAACTGAGTTTCCAAATCCATTTCATTATATTTCATAATGACCTGTTCGGAGTTCAACAAGAGATAGATATGATTGGAAATGAAATTTGAACTAAATTTTACGGGGCAGATGGAAAAAAAATTTTTTTGATCTGAGTGAATTTTTTGTTTCTCACCATACGTGGGTTACAAACGAACAAAGCCCAAGTAATTAAGGGCCTGTTCGGCCCAACAATTCTCCATGAAAACGATGGGAAATTAAATCTCAATGGGAATCTCAATTTAGTTGCTGTTTGGTGTGTCATCTTAAAGATCTTCATTTGAATGATTTTACTAGAGGTGGCAGAATTCGACCCTCGAGAAATTTGTCCGATTTGATCTGATTTGAACCCGACTCGATTCGATATTTTGATAAAGTCAAACTGCTCAAACCCGACTCGATCCAATCCGGGATGATCCGTAACTCGAGACGAAGCGACACATAAGCGACCTGATCCCGACCCGAGACGACCCGTAACCCGAGATGACGCGACCCATGAGGATCCAAGCCCGACCCGACCCGACCCGAGACGACCCGTAACCCGAGATGGAGCGACACATGATGATCCGAACCCGACCCGACCCGACCCGACTTGATCTAATACAACCTGTAAATTGATCTAATCATATCTTGCCAACATTATAATCTAATTTTACTAACAAATTAACATCAGAGAAAGTCAAGATTTACTTGTACAATTAAATAACGCGACCTGATCTTGTCCGATTGAACTTAAAACTCAAAATAATACTTGAAAGTTGTCGGTGCAACCCGACCCGGTCTCGCCCGACCCGACCCAAGACCCGAAAGTTGTCGATGCAGCCCAACCTGAAACCCGACCCGACCCGTCACCCGAAAAAGATCGACGCAACCCGACCCGAAAACCGACCTGACCTCGCCCGACCCGACCCGAAAACCGACCTGACCTCGCCCGACCCGACCCTTGATCCGAAAGTTGTCAACGCAACCCGACCCGACCTCACCCGACCCGATTCCAACCCGACTATTGTAAACGATCAAACTAAACCGACCCAATCCGAACCCTCCCGACCGACCCGACTTGCTACGTAGCAATAAAAGAACACTGTTTTCGAGGGAAGAGAAAATCGAGTCCAACTCAATTTTTCTTCCTCAAACGCACAGGAGACAAAATCTCTTGTCCACTTACACACCGAATAGGATCTAAAATTTATCAGAACTTCCCAAAGTACCGAACATGGTCCTATATATCATTACTATATATAAAACATGCTAAGTGTCGGTGTGTCTAATTTTTTCGACACTTCGACATTTTATTTTGTTATTTAACTTGCATTGTACGTGTGTTTAGTAAAAATCATTAATAACATTAATTTCACGTCATTAATATTACATCTTCCTCATTTCATATAAATCATCATGCTTTCAAAAGAACTTAAGAAAAATTTATGATATTTGTTATTGTATCTCTAATTTCAATGAAACAATGTTATTTAACAAAATATTTCTTCTTTAAAAAAATAAGCAACGACGCTATGTCGCGATGCAATTTCTAGTATATATAATATTTGGCAGGAACCAAATCACCTCCTACGACACGCATGAGTTCTGACCGTAGATCTGCAATGGAAATTCGTGCTTAACCAACTAATAAAATCCAACTCCTTGTAATTTATCGCAACCGATCAGTCCAGACAACACAAAAAATCTGAACCGTCCGTTAATATTGAGCGATTGAGGAACAACTTCCATAATTGACATGGGTGAGAGCGTGAGGTGTAAAGCACGTGGACAATGTGCAGAGCTCTCTTTAGATTTTCTAGAGTTCAAGAAACCATTGTTTTAACTTCTAACAATAGATAATAAAATAGTTCGAGAACCGAATTTAAAATCGTGGGCGAGTACTATTGGCATTCCAAAATTTATATGAATATGGATTAGGGATAAATTCAAATATTATATATGATTATTTAATAATATAACTATCATATAAATTTCTGAAAAATGGGCGAGTACTGAAATATGGTTATCATATGAATCAGAATTAAAATCATGGGCGAGTACTGTTATCACACAAACACTTTGTAAAATTTATGAAAAATGTTTTATGAGTCTCTTTTGCTTCTGACTTGATTTTAATGAGATTTTGACACTTTAGCACATATGATTCTCATTTTCTTTGAAATTGTATTGGTTTGTATTGCATACTCATGTATATTTGTCTTGTATGCTTGATGCTTTATTTTATTTTTTATTTATTACAGACTAATAATTAATACATTTTCAGATGTCAACACTAGCATTTTCATCTTTATTCATACTCTCTATAGTTGATTCACATTCACTATCTCCAATGTCAGCATCTTCCTCTTCACTCTCTTTTATGATCTTTTATATTAGATAATACTTATCTTCTTCGTCCTTTCTTTCTACTACTTCAAAGTTGTCTAAGACGCTGCAAGAGAAAGTCGTAGTTTGTTCGCTTTCGATTTGAAAAAAGTTCGAAACTAGTTCGTTCGATTTCAGTTCGAAATTAATTTCGAATCGAATCATTTCGATTTGAATCAGTATCAAATCAAACTCGACATAATATGTTTGAATATTTTTCTATTTCAATTCAAACTAGTTTAAAATATATTTTAATTCAAATTCAATCACGAATTAGTTTGTTCGTGTTTGATTCATTTGCAGCACTACCCTACCGTAAGTGAAACTTCGACAACATCTCAATACAATTATCTATATAAGCGAGCAAATTCAATTTTATGGACTTAAAAAGATCAGCGAATTAATAATAGAATGTCCATTAGTTATCAATATTTATCCATTATCCACATTTGTAGAGAAAATTAAGAAAAAATACTGAAGAAAACAGTGCAAATTGATTCAATTCAATTGCAATTACGCCTGGTGCTATGGAAATTTTAAATGTCTACGAAAACATTCAAATAAAAATTAAGCGCATCAGTCCAATAAAGTATAGTATTGTACAACAACGGTCCTCACACATTCTAATAGTTCTTCAAATTGTCAGACAGATTAGTTCCAGAAACTTGGATTTAAGCAATACAAATCCCACCAATATTACATGTACATGCAAATATACAATCCCTTAGCTATTAATTAGGTACTGTTTTGGAGGTGTTAGAGGGATCTGAGCTGGTGAAACTGTAGCAGGTGAGCAAATTTTGAACAGCATTAGGTGTTCTGGGAAGAGACAACAGTTTTCTTCCCCTCTCCTTCTTTATGATACTTTTACTGTCCAAACCCTGTAACATGAAAGAATTAATTTTTAGTCAGTTGCAGAGATTGTTACTCATTTTTCTTGTTTGCTGACATTATTGTTGCATATAAACATGGTCATCTTGTTTTTAAGTTTTCTCTAAAATTTATGCTTGATCAACCTTAACAAATAAAACAGAAACCACTTACCTCCATTGAGCCTTGTGATTCTTCTGTTGCTTTGATTTCGCTACTTTTCTCCGTAGTTTCCTTCACATCCTCTGAAAGAAAATATTATATAAGTTTTGACACATTATCCTGTGTAACAATTTCCAAATGGCATAATAAAATAGATACTAAGATACATGAATTTTAAGTAAAATTGTAATAACCTGCACGTTTAATTTCTGGTAGTTTCACTGAATCGCTGGAATCAAAAGACCGATTATTTTCAGGCAGATTGACACAATAAAACCTGAAGCTTGGTGAACCTGGCATTTCTCTATACAATTGTTTCCCGTCATCTTCCCTAGGCTCTTCTTTTACTTTGATCGAAACTTCTTTTTCTTCGTCAATCGGCTCTGGGACGATCGTCGAAGGTTTTGCCTTCCCAGAAGATGAGTCATTGGGTGCATTCTCTGTGCTCAGCAATTCAGTCGTTGATACAATGCTATATCTGATCAATATTGGAAGTTAAGATAAATCAACAAAAAAAGTAATTAGCATTACTCAAATAATACATCAAAAGGATGAAAAAACTGTATTACAGTTAACATGCTGGCACAATTTATAACAAAACTCATCTCTAAATAATCATTTCACAATAGTAATTGGTACCTTCTATGGCGCATACGCTTTTTGGCATCTTCGATCCTACGGTGTATCGGCTTTAACCCTGGGGGAAGCGCCTCTTCCTTGAGCTCTAACTTGGAAGCTGCGCATCCCATACTGAGCTAAAAACCTATTTCTAAACCTGTCACTTCTTATTTCTTTTTTTAAGCTTTGTGTAAAAGGGAGGGGAAAAGGAGAAATGGTAAATGGTTGGTTCTAGTTTTGGTCGAGGTTTATGAAAGGAGAGGCTTACAATGGAGACAGTCAAATGTAGTTGGCAGTTGATTAATTTCTGTTTTTTTGTTAGCTGTTAGTTGGAGACATTTTAGATAGTTATTCAGATTCAATTAGGTTAACCTCTTGAAGGGTTTCTAATATTAGATACTGCCATGTCAGCTCCACCTTATGAGAAAACAATTGAACTCTAGAGATTTACATGCAGTATGTACCAACATCTTGTCAGTTTAAATGATGGATTGTAATAACTGATTTTTTGTTCTATTTGGCGTTAGTATTGTTATTACGATCAACTATCTTAATTGCGTACTGTTAATCTAAATTTCAATTCCTTATAGAACCAGTCAAATGAGACTTTTTTTAATTCATGTATTAACGGACCTAAGATTTTTTTATTTTTAGTGCAAATATATTAGTGTTGTTAACAGGCCTTATTTGTTGGACTTGGTTAAATAACTTAAAATTCACTTAATTTGAATGGTCTTCGATTTAAATTTGAATACAAAAAATATTGACAACAAGATTAAAACTAAAAAATTAAGGGTTCTTGAATTGATTCGGTCACAAACAAAAGATATACATAGTTTTAAGTTTAGTTACATAAAGTTATGATTAGGTTCAAAGACATGAATATCTAATAAATGAGGATGATTTATCATGAATCGGTATGCTTCAATGATGGCGATGATTATAAATAGTTCCTAAAAATATCATTTATTAATGTCTCTAAAACATAGCCGTATTTTATTTTATCGTTTGTTTGCAAATTGATTTTATGTAAATCAACAAAAGTTGGCCGATCTATTGACAATTATAAAAGGAGTTGCTTTCAACGAAATGTAGATATATATTCCACAAAAGAACTCATGTTAAGAAGCAATATTGTTATTATTTTGCGGTTGGTTGTGAGACCTTCATCTGAGTTATGCTAAAATTGTACAGGTAATTATACAATTCACATATCTATTATCCATTATATTTGCTTCCTCAGAAATCTCATGAGACTTGGGGAAAATACGGCTTCAACTCAAATGGGAAAAGACTTGCATAAATCTCAATGGGTTAATTGGATAGAACTCAATGGGAAAAGACTTGCATAGATCTCAAATGGGAAAAGACTTGCATAGATCTCAATGGGAAAAGACTTGAAAGGAAAAGGCTTCAAACTCAAATGGGTTAATTGGATAAATTGGTTTTTCAGGGCAATACGACTTGTATAGATCTCAATGAATACTTAGAGGAATATTTTTTTGCAGAAGAAAAGTTAAACAGGAAGATCCTCCATCTCCATTTCTATTTGATTTAATAGCTGATACTTTGAATATTATCTTATCAAATGCTAGGAATGCTGATTTTTTTTAAGGTCTAGAAAACTTTGATGAGATAGATAATGTTCTTAATTTACATTTTGCTGATGATATACTTCTCTTCGTTTAGGGCTCAACTAAGTGATAGGACCCTACTACAATTGATCCGTATAGGCCTAGAGAAAAGAGCAAGACAGAACATGGCCCATTACGGCCTAACGATATTGATATGATAATTGACCCGTCAGAACCAAGGACCTGTTTTCGCCCAAATCGCTGTGCTTATAAATAGACGGACAAAGACAAAAAAGGAGGAATCCTGAGCTTAGGATTAGCCATTGTACTTTTTGTTTTTTCTCTCTTAATCTTGTATTGACTCCTCTTTTTCCTTCGACTCGACAAGGCACGGGTCAGAGTCACTTACTACTCTGTAACATTTTTATCTTCTCGTCTCGGTTTACATAGAGACGGGATCACTAAGGAAATCACAATTATCAAGTGGATACTCATAGGATTTGAAAATCTTTCAGGCCTCAAAATAAACTTTGAAAAATTTAAACTTATACCCCTCAATATAAGTGAAAGATTAGGTACTCAGTTAGCAAACATATTAGGATGTACTCAATCTCTCTTACTTATTAAATATTTAGGTGTATCATTACATAATAAGAATTTAATCAAAATTGACTAGAACTTGCTTATAGAAAAAATAGGAAAAAAAAACTTCAATGTTGACAAGATAAATTTTTATCGTTAGGTGGGAAATTAACTCTTTTGAATTAAGTTATTAAAGTTATTTCTTATATTGACTATCTTTATATAGAATGTATGTTAAAGTAAGAATAGATAAACTGAGAAGAAAGTTTTTGGGATTTGGTGGCAATACTACTAGGAAAAAGCTTATCCCGGTAGCTTGATCTACTGTTTGTAAGAGTAAAGAACAATGAGGTATAGGTGTACTTGATTTAGATATTATGAATAAGGCATTTTTTGCTAAATGGTGATTTAGATACCATGACCATTCAGAATTAGGTTTATGGAAGAGAATAATAAAAGACAAATACAATACAACAACAAATGAATCCTTGTGCTCCACTTTTTGGAATAATATTAGTTCTTAACACCACATGATGTCAACTTGTGTAAATAAAAAATTAGGAGATGGTTCTGTTAGATTAAACTATTCTTCGGTTTGACAATTTGCAAAATAAATCAGTACTAACCTTGCACAATTAAATTTTCGTGAGTTGCAGGTTTATACATGTACATTTAGATAATGCAAATGCTCAAACATGCATGTACAAGTCAAGACGATCACATAGATATCAAGAGCAAGCAAATTGGACAAGAACAAAGGCTTGGTAGAGCCTTGCGTTATTGTAACGCAAGAGGAACCCGTCACAGCGGGTCCCCAACTCGTCAGGGTTGCCTACCCGTCACAACGGTTCACCAATTCGTTGTAACAGATTGAAGAGGAGAAGAGCTGGAAGACAGGGGATTTTGACAGTTTGTCAGAGCCATGCATTACGGTAACGCATCCCACACCATCACAACGGGTTGCCAACACGTCATTAAGGATCCCCACCCGTCATGACGGGTTTCTGTCCAAGAGGACTCAGAAGTCAACCAGAGATGCATTGAAGGGCAATTTGGAAAATGAGCCAACCCGTTACAACGGAATCAGTAACAGGTTAGGCATTTGATGTAATGGAAGCCTTCCAGATCAAGAATTCAAGACTTCAAGATGTGCTTAGCCTATATATACCTTGGGAATTCGAATCAGTAGAAAAAAAAAAAAGAAAGCCCTTTCCAAGTTTACAAGCATCTAATTGAGCACTAGAAATATCACAAGAGTCTTCTCCTTCAGCATCCACACCTAGAGAGTGTTTAGGATAGCTAATTCTCTAATTGTCAATCTGATAGAACAGTTTGTTGTTGTTTTAGTTTGGTGAACTATATTGTGTTGTCAAGTAGTTCATTCATGTCCTTGATTGTGTTGTCAATAAGACACGTTTGATTTTGTAGAGCGGTGTAGCTCCTTGCAAAGGTTTAGGAATCTAAGATATGTTTATTGTTGATAGAAACCTAAGATTGATTCTGCAATTGTAAGAATACTTGTGATTTAGTGGAATCAGTCCCGAAAAATATTTTTAGATTCGGGAGTCTCGTGGAGTAGTCCTAGTTTGTTTGTAGGTCGAACCACGTTACATAGCGTGTTATTTTGCTCTTTTGCTCTCTTTTTACTCTCACTTTTACTATCTTTGCATATTATTACTTGAATTGCTCTATTGCTTTTAGTACTTGCTTGATTGAGATTTTAATAGGTGATTAAGATCTAAAAGTTTGAATTGTAATTGATAAAACTCATATTTTTGGCTTGATAGGTGAAAAGGAGAGTTATCTTTTTCTCTCATTTTCTCAAATTTATCCTAGTCTGCTCACAACAACAATTACAATTGATAAAGCTTCTAGAGATAATAAATTAAATTTAGTGTTTCAAAGATAATTTTTGGAAATTCTCAAAAAAGAATGGGATAATTTGCAAGCTATAGTATCTGATGTCAAAATTGACAATTTAGGTAAAGATAAGATAATTTGGAGATGGGATAATTCAGAAAAGTTTTCAGTACGTTCTTTGTACCAGTGGTTAGATTATGTTAGATTATGGGGGTTTCAAAAATCATAGCTTTGATATTATCTAAAAGTCTAAACTTGCATTAAAAATTAAAGTCTTCATGTGGTTAGTTAGAAGGAAAAGAGTTTTTACAAAAAATACTTATTTAAAAAAGAGTGGCAAGGTGATACCACATGTATATTTTGTGATAAAGAGAAACATATAGATCATTTGTTTGTAGATTGTTCTTTTATTAAAAATATATAACAATAGATAAATAGATATAATAATTTTGAGTTTCATGGTTCCTGTCTAGAAGATTTATTGATCATTGTGCAATGATTCCAATAAAAAATGCTATGTTAGTTGAATTAATTAGGAGAGCTTTGATATGGAATGCTTGCTTAGAAAGAAATAAATTAGTTTTACTGACATAAAATCTAAATCCATTAGAAGTATAGGTATCCATATTAGTTCTACGTTAAGATATTGGTGTCAAAACAATAATGACTATTATTTTCTTAAACTTAATCTTATGGTATCACAGTATGTTAAGGACCTCCCAAAACATACTCTAGAGACAAGAAACCAAATTGTGGAAATGGTTCAAGTGAATGCTATGGCAGAGGTTGATTCAGGGGTTACAACAACAGTGGTGGGGCATCCCTTCCATGGACAAGACATGTCAACTGATGATTTTTAGATTTTGAAAAACTTTTGATAATATGGAAAGATGATTTTTGATGTTTGTACGTTTTGGAACTTGATCTTGTAACAGGTTATTGTTTTGTTCATGATAGTTGTTATGGTTTGTAATAGGATAGTACTCGTATGACTAAAACTTTTAGTATAACCTTTATACCAATTTTTGGATATGTTGGTTTTATTAGGTGCTTGTTGTATTAGGATATGTTTCAATAAAACAGGTGGTTTCTCCCACTTTTAGTATAAAAAAAATATTAGGACAGATCTGATCCTAAAAAATTCGCGAAGTTATTACCAACAACTTTGCAACAAATTGGCTGAACCAACAAATACTCAGAAAAAAAATCCAAAACCAGCAAAATAAAGAACTCATAATCCATCAGAAACCAAGACCATATTTCCACTCCTCCAAAAAATTAAGCAATGTCCTTTTTTATTAAAATGAGTGAGGGAAAATCTCACCTCTTTCTTATAACAAAAAGAAAGCAAGTAACAGACTTTCATCAACAAAAACTCACAGAAACTAAAGAACAAGATCTTATTGCCTGCACTGGTACCAGAATTAAAGGTACTAATGTCCTTTTGAATGAGAAAATCCATCTCCAATAGTCCAAAGCTGTCAAAGTATGACTAAAAGAGAAAAGTCTTTTAGGATTCATAAATGAAGAGGCCAGATGCAACACGAAAAGCTCACGAGGAATGGGATGAATTGAATGTTTAATTAGTAATCTTAATCCTCAACTCTCTAGAACCACAATTAAATGATATTTTCATTTTTTTTATTCATTGTCAGTAGCCTTACAACACACACAAACAAACCAAAAAATTAACTTGAAAAACCCAAATGATATTTTCATATACTGTGGAACTGCAGTAAAGTTGTGAAAAGAAACGAAGAACAATTTGGCAAACAAACAAACCATTCACATGTCTTTCAACTGAAAAAGAAAATTGCACAGCTCACTCAATGAGCAAAATACATACTCGAGCTAGCTAGGCACGTAAAATTCAAGTACGAAGCACTCAAAATATATTGTCCAATAACCACTGACATGGTTGTGCTCCAAAAAAAAGTAGAAAAAGATCGCGTTTGTACCCTTCTAAATGCCTTAAACTCGAGTGATCCCGAACCTTTGTAATTGGGCTGAGAGGTAATAGTAGAATACAAGAGGAAGAGAGAAAACAAGAAAAGAAAATTATGACTGGTCTAAGACTTAGTTTTTTAACCCATTCTTGATAACAGGAGTCTTGTATTTATAAGTCCAAAAAGTTCAGACGAGAACGAATCTATCCATCTGGCATTCTGGCGAGTCATTTATAAATTTGTTGGCATCTTTGAGTTTGTACGAATCAATTGTGATGAGGTCCTATCACCGAGTTATGAAACAATCAGTGTTCAAATTCTCAAACTTGATAAGACACCGACCTTAACCGACGTGGCAGCTCACATCGCGAGGTGTTGCTATGGGCACCTCCGACCTCAACCAAAGGGTGGACGGTCATGCCTTCATCACCACAACCTCAAACTCTATCCTATAAAAGAGAAAGGGAGAGCTACCAAGTGTACACACTATAGGAAGTTATAACAAGAGCAATGGTTGGGTCCTTCATATCTTCGACCAATGCTGAGAGGGCATGGATAGATGTAAGGAGGTGATAAGTGATGACTGATGACGATGCAAAAGACGAGAGGATCGCAAGGTTTTTTCTTGAAAGAGGAGGGATTGAAATAAAGAGAGGCAACAAGGAGTCAGAATGATTCCGAGTCGAGGAAAACGAAATCCTCTAAAGAAGGTTTTTCTCCACGAAAGTTTTGATCTGAATCGTTGAACTGAATATCAACAGTTCTAACTAATAATATAAAAAAATTCATAATCATAAATATCGATCTTTAATCCAACTATCCATACTAATTTCTCTCCAGAGAATGCGAATTCCGAGTCGAGGAGACCGGATCACTTGGTAAAAAATGAGCTCAGCCTATTAACTTCTATGCTGTGTCGGAAAGTTTTCTAAAAGCTCAAAGTTCTTTGTTTAAATTCAGCCCAATGAAATTTAGTTTATATGTTGGTTCGAAAAGATTTTTACTTGAAATTCTTCAAAGAATTAGTTATGTTTATATATTTTAATGATTTTTAAAAATACATATGTACATATCACTCGCATAGTGCATCACATATTCATCCACACACCCCATATGCGTATGCAATGATCGACTGTATGAATTTTGAAATCCGCATTTTAAAACATTGAATTTAGCTAATTCAAAGTTTGTAAAATTTTAGAAACATAGCTAACATTTCTATATTTTTCTCCATTATCATATCATGATCAAACTTCTCTACCAATTTTGCTTCAGAAAAGGAAATTACAAAACTTCTAAGTCTATAGGTTCTAATATTATTAGATTAGCAAATTTTTGGTGTACTACCACTAGTGATAAATTGATGTTGAAACTCGCTCTTGTTTTGCCACAGGATGTAAAAGGTTTATCCAGTTATACTACTTGTTTTGTAGAGAATAGTATACTGCCAAGTGCCAATAGAAGAACAGGATTCTAATATAGCTAATTCTAATGTTTTATTATTAGAATGAAAATTAGTAAAGTTTGTTTAACTGATAGTTTAGAGAATGTTTTAGAATCATATTATCTCATAAAAAACTTCATTAGGAGAAATTGATGATGAAGATGATCTCTTGGATCTGCTGGAGACAGAGAGCTCAGAAGAGGATAAGCAGTCTAAGCCGATTCCAAAACTGGTAGAGAGATCCCTAGAGGTGAGAAGGGATGATCCAATGAGGTGTTCAATTACAGTCCTTGAGCTGTATACTGGCAAGTGATGAAAATGTGAAAGACTATAGCAGTGCTGTCTTTTTGTTGCTATTGTTGTTTTTATCACTACTTTGATATTTTTGGAACAATGTTTTTAGATGAAAATGATGTAAGAATGGTAGGTTTGGAAAAGGAGAGCTTTGTTTTGGTTGCAGGCCTTGCACTAAAAGCTAGTTCTCCTAATGCCTTCTATTTGTTGCATAAAAAAATTTAATATAAACCAGCTGATGTAAAAATACAAATTGCGCCCTTTAAATATGGAGAAGGGAAACAATATGCACAACATATATCACTGTATCAGTGTTCTTATGGTCTAACATAAGACACAGAAATACATAGATTGACATCCTATAATTATTTGTATGTATCCAGCTCTTTATTATAATTTTTATATGTACAATTTACCAATAAATGTTACTGGATGTAAGTGAACTGCCTAACCTAATTGGGTTCTATACCCGTATCTTACTTCTCTATATGTTCGAAATAAAAGGCAAACTGCATTAATAAAAACAAACAAAAATAAAACCCTAATAACACCTAATTGACCAAACCTGAATCTTTAGTTTTTGATTTACCATTAATCTTGGGCTTCCCTAACTGGTATGGCCGAAATCCGCCAATCAAGATAGGAGGTGCCATTTTGACATTAGGCCTGACTTTGGCACCACCTCCTTTCCTTCTGGAAGGATTCCTTGCGGGTTGCTCTATTGAGCTCAAAGTTTTTTGCCTCGACCTGTATTTTCTCAGTTCAATGACTGTCGAAGAAAAGAACTCAGACACATCACTTGTGGTGTCCAGGTTGCGCCCCATTGATGCATCAAGGTGAGGTGGTGGGAACTTCTCTTGTTTTGTCCTTGCACTTGCACTTGTTACTAATCTTGGTACCTGGTTAAAGAAAACATCCATTGCAATTTCTGAAGGCTTAATAGGATTCAGGTTAATCTAGCAGAAGCGGGAACTTTAACAATCCATGCCTTTAACACAAACGCACTCAAACGTGTACAGAGCAAGGATTGCAATTCTTCTTGTTATAATAGTACATAATGGCATGATATGCTACCAGTACTACCCTAGTATAGTTGGATACTAGCATAGAAATGGTACAGAGACAAGCGTTGCTCACTATGAATGACAGTAGCACAAAGAAAAAGAAAAAAGGTAGGTACAGTGCAGCCTGCAGGAACTAAATGAAATAACACCAGTCCAAACTCCAAACAATGTAATATCTGACCCAACTGCATGCTAATGAGATGAGGTGATTCTGTAAAGAGACATAGAAACTTACACTAGTTTGTGTTTGTATTTGAGGAGTAAGAATGGCTTTGACTCGGTAGTAATTGTGCAATCTTACCTGCTTGACAGTATCATATCCACCTGAGCCATTGGCTCTTGCTTTTCTGTCAAATTAAGGGATTTTAGATCAAATGACAGATTCAAAGGGACATAAACTAAGTCCAATTCTAATTTTAACCATATTACAACTAAGTAAATTAATAATAAAATCTGACTTCTAATGGATCAAGTTAAAGTTGATCGTGGTGTTTGACAGTGAATTTACAAAATATGTAGTAATAACACAATATTCAAAGAAAGGGTGAGGATAGTAAAAAAGAAGAGATAGAGTTGGTATGGTACAAGCATTAGTATTCACCTCCTCTTTTCTTGGTTCCTTAGTCGTATGTCCATCTCTTTGCTCGGTGGATACTGTGGCAGACTTGAGGGTTCACATGCATAAGGCTCTGTGTTGAAAAACTACAACAATACAGTATGACCAAACTACTTAGAAAGAAATTACTTAATAGTTCATGTTCCAACAGCAGCATTGACTTCCAAAAAATCACTTCTAGCACAGCAGTAACAAGTTGTCATTCTTCAAAACAATTGATGAGCAGAAACCTCTAGAAAAATATTCTTTATCATCAGTACCAAACAAAATGAGACTTTACCAGTGCATGGACCCTACTCGTCATGACAGGTTCGATCATGCACCAAATATAATCAACCAGAACCAATAATGGTGGTGTCAATACTAAAATGGGTAAATATATGGAAAACAGGTACTAACTCACATCACTGTTCAAGGCATCAGAAGCAGTGCCCCTAGTGTCAGGATCAATTGAAAGAAGGGTTTCCAAAAGGGAGAGAGCAGAAGGAGGTAGATCCTTGAATGTTTCAGCCAAGCAACGTTCATAGTGCCTGAAGGAGTGAATAATTGGCAGCTTTAGCTTTTTCCAGAAATCTTCAGTCGGTGTTCCACATACCTTGAATATCCTGTGTAGTTGCTCGACCTATTTGGTCAAATTTAAGCAAATATAGTTGTTTTACATATATACCCTAAGAAGTAGGATTTGCATGCATGTAATTGGAAAAATTAAGTGCATATGCCATGAGAGAGAATAAAAAAAGTTAAAAGCTCTCCTGCCCAGACGACTCCCAGTGAACAGAAAGAGAGAAAAGTAAAGGAAAATTAAAAGAACAAAAATCAGTTTCAACAGAAGAAAAAAAAATGCATTCAGTTCAAGTGTTTTCATGGTGATTTGAAAAGCATCAATCCTTCTTGTGCTACAGCTTCAAAACTTGATTTTTGAGATGTCAGCAGCAGATCTAAGCCATTCAATGTGATTTACATATTGAGATCCCATTGGGAACAAATTCTCTAGCTTCTGTAGATTTACTTTTTAGTATTTTTCTTTCTTGAGGATAGGAAGAAAACCGTTGCTACTTTTAAATGTCATGACTACAATTAAATAAATAGTGAAATGATTAGAAAAATACAAAACTAGCTTTCCTACAAGATTTTAATGTGTACATCACAATGACACCTTGATTCAATCATTCAAATCTCAAAAGTCGACATATTGAGCCGAAGTACAAGAGGATCAATCCTCGTATTGAAAACTTTTAAATTTAACCTAAATTTCCATAAATTTACATTATTTTGTACATTTTTTCCGAAGTTGATGTTATTCTTTAAATTATATATCCTTCCAGAATATTTTTTGAGGGCTTTCTAGGCTATTCCAAAGACCAACGAAAGAATGGTCAACTTTGTAGTGAGTCTGGATTCCTGAAATTTCGTGCATGCCAACAACTAGGTATCCTGAGTACACCAGAAATGTATCATAGGTAACAACAGTAGAATAGAACCAAATTCCACTGACCTCAGTTCTTGCAGGAAAAATTGGCCGGCCCATAAGAAGCTCACCAAGTATACACCCGACACTCCACAAATCAACACTGACTCCATAAAAGGTTGCTCCTAGTAACAGTTCAGGGGGGCGGTACCAGAGGGTTATCACCTGGCTGGTCATGGGCTTGGCTCGGGCTGGGTCGAAGGATGTTGCTAACCCGAAATCAGCAATTTTTAGAACCCCGTCTTTACTCAGGAGAAGGTTTGAGGTTTTAATGTCCCTATGTAGAACGCCATTTTTATGGCAGTGCTCAAGCCCTAACAAGAGCTGTTTCATGTAGCACTTTATCTGAAAATATTTGTGGAGATATTAGGATATTGAATGCAATTTTAATTTTAAATAACCACTGGGCACCAAATAGTTGCATGCAGTGATCTTGCTTTAATTTCAACTGAGGTTTCAATCTTTGCTAATTTCGATTAAAGTTAACCTGACTCAGTCATGATTAAGCCTTAATTGTAGATCTTGTATTGATTATTCTGCAGATGTTGGTATCAAAGAAAAAAAAACACTTGGGTTTCATAAAATATGAAGGAATAAGCTTTGGTCAAACTTATACAATTACTTCATCATAAATGGTCACAACAGATATTCCAGAACAAAACTAATTTTGTTTGATAATTTGATAATTAGCTACCCAGATCCAGCCAGTTGAAAGTTAAAAATCCTTTATATATATTATTTTTCGACAGTCTCTAGCCAGAAACCCCAATAAAGGACGAATGTGGCAGTAGTTTTGATTCTGAATCATAATAAGACAAGTCAACAACAGACTAGAAAGCCACTTTTGTTTACTTTTGTTAAATTAAAATGAAAAACTAAAGAAAAAAAATAACAAGAAGTTGCTATCAACAGGAATGTGATGTTAGACCTAGGAAAAAAAGGTAAAGAATTTGTTGACTAAAAAGTATTTCAGACTATTCCACATGTATAGCAGGAAATTCAAGAAAGAAAATTCCACATTGACCAGTCAGAGAAAAGGGACAATAAATTCTTTTCAAAGGATTCTTATGTTTTCGTGATTTTCTTTCTTATACCCTTGCTTGTTGAATGATTCATTGCACAACTGAAGGTAAGGTCAAATTGCATCACATTTATTCTTTAATGGACAATTGAACATAACTGGCGAAAAGCATGTAACAGAAGGTCCACATTCATAGTGGTACTATGATTGAGAAAGTAAGCTTGATAATTGTAGTACAATTGCACAATTGATCTGTAATTAAATAAAATCCAGCTAAACTTACTCTTGTTGCATAATTGAGAGCACTCATAACCGAACTAGGTTAAGTTGAATCTTAGCAAAGCTGCTGGTTATTCTACGTCCAATTGGGGTTTAACGACATAATTGGGGACTGGTATAGAATGATTTGGTAAAGTTACACTTAATTGACAACTGAGCTATTTGTGGAAAACAAAACTAAAGGTAGGCATAACTCAACAATAGAAGCTTGACTGGTAAGATTAGGTAAAGTTACACTTAATTAACAGTGCAATGCTAATTGAAGTTTGATAAAAAAAAAAATTGTGCAAGTTAAAGCTAAAAGCAGATTGAAACTTTTTTCTGTAATTTAATGGAACAATTGAAGGCCAGTTGGAATTTAGTTGCACAGTTGAGAGCTAATTGAGGCAAGAATACAGTAAACCGGACCTAACTGTGCAGCTCTTAAGGTAGACCTTAACTGCATCATAAGAGGTCAAACATACCTGATTAGAGATCTACTAATAGTTTAGGGATAGCATACCTGAGGTAGAGTGAATTTCACACCAGGTGCACCAGCCAATCCTGCCAGATCATGATCCATATATTCAAAAACTAAATAAAGAGATGGTGATGTGGCAACTCTAGAAGTGACCAAACCGTCAAGTTCTACTATGTTGGGGTGGGATCCAAGGCGTCTGAGCAATGCGATCTCCCGCATCATAAACCTTGCAGCCTCTGAAGTGACCTTCTTTTGTGGTTCCCCGGATCCCACAGCTGCCACCCCATCAACTCTTACCTTCTTTAATGCTACTATACGCTTCTTATCTTGGTCAATTGCTTTGTATACATTGCTATATGTACCAGACCCAATCTGAAAAAATAAGAACAACAGATTTTGAAAAGTTGCTTAGGAGCTTCTCATCAAGTGCTCATAGAAAGGCATTTGCAAAGTGTTCCATGAAATTCTGTACAACTATCTAGTGAAAAGGTGCAATGGTGGTCTTTTAAAATAAAATACAATACTGGATCACATTCTGCAGTCCTTCAAACCAGGTGACATGGAGCCGACTCCACCTGGACAAGTTGATGTGGCAATCAGAATAATTAAATGAAAAACTTCATCAAATCAAATGAAGCTTCAGAACTAGGACTCGAATTAGAAATCCAGAACTGTTCCAATGGAAAAATGTAGAAAAAGAAGATAAATTAAATTTACACACTTTCACAGTTCTTCTGGTTGGCTTTTTATCTTCACTTTTTATTTGAATTCTAGCTTTTTGTGAATGTTTATTGAATATGAAAATAAATTTATTCCAAATTGCATGGTTACTACTAATCAACAAAATACTAATAGCAACAATCTATGAAAGGAAATTCTCAATTTTTCCCAATGGATACGCTTAAAATTAACAAAAACTTGCACTTGTAGAAAGACTCAGAGCCAGAGGTTTTAGAATTGCTATATAAATTCGGAAAATTATAGAGAGAAAAGTAAAATAACAACTATCTGTTACATATAATTCTGCATGAAGAAAGAAATGGTACCAAGATTTACCATCAAACAATACATAGAAAAGTAGGAATCCAGGCCAGAGTAAAAAGATAAAATAAAAAATATTCTTTTACATGCGTCCCAGATAAAAAAATAAAAAAATAACATAAACTATTCGCAAAATATAAAAGAATTCAAAAAAGCAAAACAAAGAGCAGTGATAACTTCTGGGGTTCCCACTTGCCAGCAAACAGTAGTATGATTTTGACAACTAGGACTTGGAAAAGAAAATATTTCATCAATCAAACGCGTTGAAATTAGAATAATAAACGAACCTTCTCCAATTTTTCAAAAGAGTCGGCGCGGCGCGGGGTCCATCCAGAGAGAGCACCTCCGGCGGCGGCGGAGAGCCAGGTGGGCCAGCCGTATGGGTCTCTCTCAGGTGAGGTGATCGAGTGGCGGGAAGTAGCGGTACAAGTCCCACGGTGCAGTGTCGGGGGTTTGAGCGGGTGGTCGACTGGATTGGTCTCTTTCCGAGTGTCAGAAGCTGACGTGGCACCGGAGACAGTCGGGAAGAAGAGCGAGAGGCAGAAATCGTCTGCTGACGTGGCGGCGATTGGCTTGCATATCATACATCCCATATCTATTTGTTTTTAATAATCATGTCATGCTACGACGAGAGAGAGAGAGAGGAGGGGTCAGTGCAAGGAGGAAGGAAGGAAGGAAGGAGAGAGAGAGAGAGTGGTGATGGAAGCAGAGAAAGAAAAGGGAAGACTGCTTGTGAGACTTTAGACACAGGTTTAAAGTTAAAGAATTAAGATGATGTATGTATTGTGGTGTTTGCACTGGAATTATCGAACAGACAGTGAAACAGTCGGACACAAATACAAAATCCATTAATTCTCTTTACGGATGGATGCTTAACTAGAAAAAGACACGTGTTCAGTCTGTTAATGTATTTTCTATATAAAAAACAATTCGTTATTATCTATATTCTTTCTGAAAATAAATTAAAAAATTTCTGCAAAAAATCTGAAAAATAAAAAAATGTTAAATAGTGAAAACACTGTTCCTTATCACGCCCTGTAAATTCTATAATTCCAAGACATCGGACAATGAGACATAGTAGATTGGTAAGGCTCAAATAAACAAACCCGCTAATTATAGCCCGAAATTCGAAATAGTAGTTATATTGACCATATTCATTTCCATGTGTCATGTGTGTCGTTTAATTAGGACTGTCTGATTAATTATATACAGGCAATCATTAGATTTCTCTATGTTGGAAATTTTTTCTTGACTCTAACAATCACTAGGCCCACGATTTGAGTTTTAATATTTCGTAATACGAAATAGTCATTCAATAATTTAAATTAAATAAAAAGTTGTGTGTGAATTTCGATGTAATGTAAATCATTAAATTACTATTTTATATTACGGAGTATCCACCGAATATGAATTCCGATTTGAGTGTCAAAGGAGAGAAAGTCAAGAGGAAATTGCACAATTATACATGCATTGTATATTTGTATGGAAATGCATTAAAGGTAGGTAGTCAAGTTTTAAAATTAAATCTGTACTAAATTAATACAGACATGAAACAAATAATTGACAAATACAAATTTAAAATGGATAGCTAATCAATATTGTTATATAAATATTATAAAATAGCCATTTGAAAGAACAAGTAAAAAAGATAGGAAGCGACTAACTGTCTCTCCTTACAAGCTTCTCTTACACGTCTCCTATATACGACAAATGTAGTAGTCTTTATATACTGAATGTAAGTCTTTATACTCAAATGTAGTAGTCTTTATACTATTGAACTGGATTCATTATAATAAATATTGAGTGTCAAGTTTTCATTTCTCAAGACATGTAGTATTTATTTGTAATTTCTTTGTTAATTATATACTGCAATGAATATTGTATCATGAAAGTCTTTATAATTAACATTCAAAGTCTTTATACTTTTGGCAGTCTCCATTTTAACATGAAAGTCTTTATATTAAATGTTATAAGTTTTTATACTGTATCACGTAACTGTTTGTCGCGTAGCGGGGGACGCGAGAGGGGGACAAGAAGTGGAGATGATATATTAACTCTAATATTAGGTTGTCTGCCTACCATTTAAAAAATAAATAAATAACACAATTAAAATCTCAATAAATAATAAACTTGTACGGGTACTTGATATTCATAATAAATAAGTACATAACTATATAGGGATAATCATAATATCCAATCATTTTTATAAGTTTATAATTTATTTGTATTGTTATGTGCTCATTTTACGTGGCCGCAATGTCTACTTATTTATGAATAGAAACATCCATGCCTTAATTAATTAATGATCATTGTTGGCATCAGTATAAAAATATTTATATGGTTAAATATGTAAATTTGTATACGAAATCAATTCTCTTGACATCCTTACAAGTTACAATACATTCAAAATATTATTATTTTAGATTTTTAGGTGTCAACTGCTTCCAATCTCGTCGAGAACTTCAAACATTTGAAAGTTTATTTTGTACAATATTTTTTGTTGAGGCCAAATGAGTCATAATAAATGAGATCTGATAATTAAATTCATGTATTCATTGTCTTATTAAATTTTAAGCATGCAGAAATAAAAAAATAATTAGTTCGCACGTTAAAAAAATGCAAAAATTTGGATACTCCAAAAGATCAGTACACTTGATACTCTGATCCGTCTGGTTGTTCAATTCATCGAGATTGGTGAAAAGTGATTGCTTGAAAAACGCAACAAAAGTTAATGTAAATCATTTTTTATCAATCTCGATGAATTAAACGGCCAAGATGGACCGGAGTATCCAATATACCCATCTTTTTAGTACCCAAAATTTTTGTCATTTCGATGGAAAACATAACAAAAGTTAAAGTGAATCATTTTTCATCATTCTCTATGAATTAAACGGTTTATATGATTAAAAGTATCTAGTGTACTAATCTTTTAGAGCACCTGAGTTTCTGTCTAAAACAATGATGATCTCTTTTTTTTCTTTTACTCTCTCGAGTTCAGCTTTTCTCTTCCAGATTAAATTTCACTCATTTTTTTTTTAATTTTCACTTCACATTATGAAGTGTTTGTAATTGTTGTATAGATATGAAGGGATTGCAATTTAGATGAGATAGGATTATTGTTATGTAAATATCAAGTTATTATTTTAAGGTAAAAATTTGAGTACTTCAAAAGATGGGTATATTGAATACTTTTGTCCATTTATGTTGTTCAAATTATCGAGATTGGTGAAAACTGAAAAGTGATTCCTTGAAAAATTCATCAAAACTAAAATTAATCACTTTTCATCAATCTTGATGAATTGAATGGTCCGAATGCACCAGAGTACTTGGTGTACTCATCTTTATAATACTCAAGTTTTTTCCTAATTTCAAAATTCAGTTATCTTCTTTCAATACTCAAGATATTATTTGCACTATTATAAGTTATTATCACAACATAAAAGATAATTGAGAAGGATCTGCCTATGATTTTTGTACCACATTAATGGTCAATGAAACTAAATTTTAATTAAATTTTTTTAATTATTAAATATTAAAACTACTTGATTGAATATTTCATATATATCATATGGTATGAGTAAAAAATATTGCATCATTTAAAATTTATTTTCATAGTCATCAAGAGCTAAGAAAATCAACGGTTCAAATTAAACAATTTAACTGGCATATAGATGATTTAAAATAAATCCAACAGTTTACATTTCAAAATCTAAAATCGAAACAAAATATAGACACGAGAACACCAACGAAAATAGACATTTGATCCCTTCTCAAAATAATTACGTTGGTAATGAAATATTATCTCTTTTTCTAATCCAAAACTCTAAGAGATAATTGTTGTGTTACAAGAAGTTATTACATGGTAAAAAGTAATAAGTTTGTTTATTATAATTTAACATTTTTTGTTTCATATAAAAAAAAAAATCGATCACATTGCAGATTGGTGATTCAATCCCTGAAAAGAAGACTCTTGTTATACAATATTTTCTCATAATTGATGTCATTAAAAATTATAAAATGTTATCGCTTGAACGTTTACTAGTTGCGGCATTTGAAATTATTTAATTATTGTTAATTTCTTCACTTCATAATAAAAAATTCAAAACTCATAATTTATAATATGATAATTAACGTGGGACTCCATGTACTATAGCAACTTCAGAAAAGAAAGGTTAAATATTTTCACTTTTCATTTTGATTATGTCTTCAGTTTTTAATTTATGGAGACCTAAAATTTAAAATTTAATTAACACGCAAAATTAATGTACAAATTTTGTTTCTATATAAGGTTCTGATACTTTCGGCATTTATTATTTTTAAATGCTATTCGATTTTTTTTTGCTCGTGAAAGGAAATTTATGATATTATTAAAATCATTTTAATTAAGTACTACATGAAATATTAGATCATTTGCAACATACACATGTTATAAATAAATAAATAAAAAACTATTTTTAGTCAAATTTCAGCCTTATTGTTTTTTTTTTTATTAAAGCAAACCCCAAGATAGAGTGTCGGCCTCCAAAATAGAAGCAAAATAGTTCAATTACAAATGTACAGGAGATCTGTACTTAGCAAAAATGAAAATAAATTGGAAATTAGAAAAACCCTGAAAATTCAAAACCAAGAATTCTCTATCTTTTGGTACTCTAGCAAATACCATCTGATATGGATTTCTTTGTTTTGAAAAAAAACCAAACTGTGGCATTGAAGCCATTCCCTGACCCCTTGTCAGGTATTCAACCTACTACTTCCATTTATTTCTCCATCCCATTATTACTTAAAACTATATCTGCTAATTCTTTTCAATTCCATTTATTTCAGCCTTATTGTAATAAGCATAAAATATTGATATACACATATGTAGATATTTACAGTTTTCTTGATGTCCACTGAGATAATATCGAAGAAACTTACTAACAGTCGCTCTTAATCGTCCTCTTTAAATGTTTCTCACTAGAAGATAAAACAAATAACGCTCTGATATGTTCGCTTCAGTTTGATCTGCTATGTCATCTCTATTAGTTCTTGTAGCGTCCAGCTTCCCTGAACTTCTTTATAATTTAGGACTAAAGTCATTATGTTATAATTTTCTAATGTAAATACTCGTTAGTTTCAAATAGTTGAGACTTGCAGGTTCCGATATAAATATTTGTTTGTTATAATATACAAACTTGCGAGTCTAATATAAAGACTTGCTGGTTTTAATATAGACACTTGCAGGTTCTCATACTGAAACTTGCAGTTTCTAATATTAAGACTTGCAGGTTATAATATAAAAACTTTCTTGTTATCATATATAGACATTCATGTTCTAATATAAAGACTTTCAAGTTCTAATATAGACAATTGTATGTTTTAAAAATAAAGACTTGCATATTTTAATATATAAACTTGTTATGACATAATATAGAGACTTAATTGCGAAGGAGAAGTGCAGTGGGAGACAGAGGCAGTGAGAACAAGGGAGACATGAGTGCGGAGGAAGAAAGGAGAGTGAATGAATTTTTCTTTTTCATGTAGTGAAAACTTGTGAGAAGACTGTTAAGAAGAAAAAAAAATATAATTAGAATGTATTTTTTGTCCTGTAAAAAAAGATTTATAAGAAAGCATTTAAGAACGAATATTATAATTACTCAATATTGAAATTAGATCATATTTTACATGCATAGTAAGAAAGAGGTAAAGATAACAATTAAGCCTTATTTATTGTCGTAAGTAAATATTTCTTGTACTAAAAAACCAAATAAAAGACACATATTTGAGACATAAAATGAGGCTCCTGAAAGACCCTTTAAAATTGAGTTACAATTTAACGAAAGAAAAAATGTCGACGTCACAATTTCGGAAAACCAAGATCAATTCCCGTGTGGTCTTTCCATGGATTTTCTTATTATATTTGTGATGGTTATTTAAATAATTAATCTGCCTTTTTTTTAATGTGACAACCAATGATCAAATTCTCTCTTTTTTTCTTGTTTATTTTAACCATCTTTAGTAATAATAAACAAATTATATCAAAGAATCTGCAAAAGCTGGTTGATGCAGAAAACATGTCATATGTGTTGTCTATTCCAATGGTTTGAGGTCATATATATATAAATAGTCATGAAATCGACATTTGATACAACATCTGACTTGCTTTATTATTGGGACTGTAGAAATTTAATATAGTGTAAATGCTATTTCATGAAAATAACATTTGATTTATGAATTATGCATCTCCAAATACTATACTTTGAAACGACGTGCTTTCAATTTATAAAACAAAATTCGAATAAAAATATATAAATGAATTATTTACATAAATGGTCCTTTAAGAGTTTAAGTATCATTTGTTTACCATTTGATCCTTACAGTTTAAAACATATCAAATATATCAGTTTCATCCTTAAAAGTATCAATTTCACTTATTTGATCCTTACAATTTTAAAGTATCATTTTACTCCTTAAGGTCATGTTTGATTGTGGAGTAAGAGGTGGATTAACTCTCTTACTTCACACTTAATTCACCAAATGTGGAGTAAAATTGATGAAGTTGGAGTAATATTAAATTTAATCTGGAGTAAGTTACTCCACCTCTTTAGGTGGATTAGCTTAATCCACCAAACATGATTAACTTACTCCATCTTAACTTGGAGTAAGTAATTTAATCCGGATTAAATTTACTCCACAACCAAACACAACCTAAAGTATTAGTAGTTTAAACTATTGATCTTTAAATATTTTAACTTGTAACTATTTTAATCACTATTTTTGTCTGCATGTTTACATCTATAACTTGTTATTATGTTTTTATGATAATTATAAACAACATATATGTAAATATTGTTAGTATTGATGTCCAAGACACATATCATATGTTTGATATTTTAGTTTAGTAGTGAATGATTTTATCATTTTGTTACTATATTTTGTGGACATTTAAGTTGATGACTTAAATTATAGAACTCCACCAATAAAATAAATATGATTACTCTAAATGTCTATGATTTTGGTAATTATCAAGGAACACTAATTGACCATATAAAATTAGTGTGTGAGTTAGATGTTCACCAAGTTCTACATAAATCTCGATAAGAAGTTATCGATCTAATCATACAAGTGCATACATAGAGATGTAAGGCACTATACAGACCCAAAGCGAAATATCACATGGATTATGTTACGAGTCATTGATATTTTATTTGTGTCAGAATTCTAAGGTTGGGTTGTTTATATTTTCTACATGAGAAATATGCATCGCTGGTGTTGTCCAACACTTACTTTAATTATGAGTTATATAGACAGATACTGCAATGTTTATGACTTGTGCAGAGGATCTATGTGCATCAATATATCAATGTCCTCTATATGTGATATAAGATATCTCGGGATTTTTTGATAAAGTTTGTATGCAATATGATTATATGATAATCATATCATAATTAAACTTTAAAAATCAAGAAAAAATAATTAGCAAGGATACACATTCATACCTTGCAATTATATGAATATCATGTGGCAAGAAGTTGACATAATAATATTTTTAATGTTACGGGAATTATGATTTTAGTTTTTTTTTATCCACATCATTTGAGTAATCAATATATCATGACTAGTTGTATCATTGATTTACGAAACTAAAATGTTTAAATTATTATCATAATGATGAAATCTCATAGAGTCGCACCATATGAAAGATTAAAAAAAATGTATTAACAAAATATAAATAATATGTATATAAACATGAATAATTTTATGACATGAATATGTTGTAAATAATTTAATAAATTTGAAATATGTATGACATATTTTAAATAATTTTGTAACACATGAAAAATATCTATGTACGTTAGCCTTTTAGCATAAAATATTATGGACTTAATTAAAATCGAACTCCAATTACATGCAATTAAAATTTCGGCTAAATCAAAAATCGAAATAGAGAAGAGAGAAATGGAGTACGTTATTACCTCATCAATTGCATAATTAAAATTGCGCATATATGGCCATATGAGGCTGCCAATTTTTGTATGAAAAAAACATTCTCTCTCCTCTTCTTCTCTCATGTGTTGAGAATTTTTTTATAAAAATTTTGAAACTTTTTAAAGAAATTTGAAACTAGAATTAAGTTCTACATATTAATCTCTTACTAGTTTTAAAGATACAAGTGTTTCTTTAATTTTTCGATGGATATCTAAGAATGCTCGTCATTTGAAGGATTAAAGCACAATCATCGTTGATAGAGAAAAGAAACAAGAAGTTGCTAAGCAGTACAATCCTTCTTGATTTGATTTAGAGATCAAATCTAAGATATAATATCATTCTCTAGTTAATTAGGCAAATTAATATTATTTCTTGCATTTATAATAACTAGATCATTTATTTTGAGTCGAATTATTTTTTTTATTTTTTGCTTTCTAAGCATCAAAACCTTCAAATATTATTTTATTAATTTATGATGGAACAAATAAAAATATTAGTATAATTTTAATTTATATTCAACACCATGAATAACTATTTTGTTTCTAGATTATTTGTATTGTTTGTTGATTGGATCAGCACTAATTTAATGCTAAAACATGATGGTTTTCTAGATGATTCTTTTTTAATGAATCTTAAATATAACGACTAATTGGATATATTATAATTTAAAGGATCGAAATGATAAGTTGATGACATTTGACGAATTATAATAATATGGAGTTGATAAATTTGAAATTTTAAGAATAAAATAGATGTGGCGTGCATAGCTTTTTACAGTGGTTCTAAGAACATCTTCATTCTCACAATTAAAATTAATTAGTAAATAATAATTATAAAAAATTTAAAAATTAAGCAATTCATTTTTACATTTGACCAATAAAAATTAAACACTTGGTCAATTTTTAACCATCTTTAGTACAAATTCTTTAGTGTGATTAGAGAATGATCTGATTGTATTTTTTTCTTGTTTATTTTAACCATCTTTAGTACAAATTCTATACTGAGTAGGATTGGGCAAATAACTCGTGACTCGCTCACAACTCGCTCGGATAACAGTTCAGATAAACTCGCTCAGATTCAACTTGAGAGCCAAATCCAGCTCGAATACTATTCGAGTCGAGTTCGAATCAGATATGACTCGCTCAGTGACTCGAAGACTTGGCTCGTATATGGGCCTTCGTATATGGGTCTTCCAAATTTAGTTAGCATATTGTCCAATTTAAATTATTTGAGCCTTTCGAATTGAGTTGTTATTTTAGCTTAAGCTTATTAGGAGTTGCTAATTGAGATAATATGCGAATTAAGTTATTTGAGTTGCTGATTTGAGCTCAGTTGAGCTATTTGAGTTATTTAAACTATAAAAGAAACTTTTTAACCGAGCTGAATACGAGTTGGCTCAAGTAAAATTCGAATTGAGTACGAGTTGGTATTTGAACTCGAATGGGACTTGGTTACTCGAGTTAACTCAGCTCGAATAACTATCGAGTGGAGTTCGAGTTGAGATCGGCTCGCTTGAACTCGACTCGATAAAGAACCCTAATCCAGAGGATCAACAGACAAGAATAAGCAAAAGCTGGTTTATGCAAAAGACATGAAAACAACATTTGATACAACATCTGATTAGCTTTATTATTGGGTCTGTAGAAATTTAATATAATGTAAAAGATATTCATGAAAATAACATTTGATTTAGGAATTAGATATCTCCTAATACTGTACTTTGATAACGACATGCTTTCAATTTATTATATAATAAAATCTGAACAAAATTATATAATGAATAATTTAAATAAATAATCAATTAGGTATCATTTGTTTATCATTTTGGTCCTTACAGTTTACAAATATATTAATTTGATCCTTACAGTATCACTTTATTACAATTTTGATCCTTAATTTTTTCAAGATATTATTTTAGTCCTTAAAGTATTATTACTTAATTTTGATCTTCAAAATTTTCAACTTGCAACTATTTCAATCATCCTATTTTTTTGTCTGTCACAAAAATTAAATAAGATAAATGTTTGTATATATCCATAACATAATAATGTTTTATGATACTTATAGAGAAATATGTAAATATTATTTTATTAATTTATGATGGTATGATGGAACAAGTAACAACGCTAGTAAGTACGTATAAAATAATTGTTATTTGATACCATTAATAGTTATATTTGTTTCAACATTATTTTTATTGTTTGTTGACTACATCAGCACTTATTTAACACTAAAATGTGATGGTTTGTTTGCTAGATGAAAAATATATGATTTGAAGGAATTTTAAATATAACGACTAATTAGAGAAAAATAAAGCTGATGACATTTTACGGACTAAAATGTTATATTATAAACTGTAAGGACCAAATAGAATAAAGTGATATTATTATAAGAATCAAATTGATAAGTTTGAAATTTTAAGAATAAAAAAAACATATGATTCGAAAATGAGTGAGTTGGACAAAAAAAATTAAATTCAGATCAATTACAATCATTGATCATTATCAATAATTGTGCAATCAAATTGATTTTGCATCAATAATAATACAATCAAATTAATTTTGATCCATAGCAGAATTTGTCTTTCAAAAATTACTAAAAATCACGCAGACACGCAACACAAAACATGGCACATGAAACTTGCAAAAAAAAAAACTTGCTCAGAACACACCAATTCGTGGTTGGCTCAAATTCGATTCGTCAAAATTTCATTATCCCTTTAGGCTCGTTAAAATTTCATTTTGCCAACTTGTTCGTTATCAGCCCGATGTATTAATGAGACGAGCTGATTAGCTCGTTTAGTTATCGAGACGAGTTCGAACTTGGTTCAGCTCGATCATTGCAACTCAATTTTTACAAGTTGATGTGAACCATATGATTAATATATAAATCACAACCGTCATTTCTAATTTACTATATATATATCCAATTTCCAATTATTTCTTTTGCAAACTCAATTAAGCTTGTACAAATTTTGAAAACGAGTTATAATTTCGAGCTGAAGGCGAGCTACAAATCGAGTTACAACTTGACGGCTTGAAATTTTGTTTGTTGAGATGTTCACGACCTAAACAATACAAGTTGAGCCATCTTGAATGATAAATGACGCGAACTCGAGCTGACTCTTTCAGCTCGCAACTTGGTCACGAGATGAGTTAGCTTGACTCGTTAGCATCTCGAGATGAGCCCGAACCTCGTTCAGCTCGTTCGTGTTCGACTCGTTTGCATCCCTAACCACACGTGCATACATGTGGCGTGAACCGTGTGATTTTTTTATTCACAAAAAAATATGAATAATTTATTAAAAATAAAAGATTGGATGTGAAGTTTGAAAAATGGAAAATATCAGTATTAACAATACAACCCTTCAACAAAAATGAAAATGTCTGTATTACCAGTATCTGTCTTTTATGTTTTAAGATTTTAGGCTTTGAATACGGATCTTTTTAAGATTTTGTCACGATTAGCAAAATGATGGTATTGACAATATAATCATTTTAACTTTTGTGAAAAAAACTGTATTAACAATACTGACATTTTCTATTCATCGAACTTCACCTCCTATCTTTATTTTTCCTCTTAAATTATTTATAGCTTTTCCATAAATTAAAAACGGTGCATCGTGTCATGTGTCATGTGGCGGCTTCTTAGGCATATATGTCTGAATATTGGTGCACTGATTCCGCCAGTGGCGGAGCCACTTGTAGCAAGGAGGTGCAGGTGAATTACTGGAAATTTTTTTCAAAAGTGACCATATTTTTTACGATTTTTTTAGAAATGATCATGTATTTGAGTTTCTTTTGCACAAATGATCATATAAAATAAATTTTTTTAAGAATAAGCATCATTTCGAATGCCCTTAAAAAAATCCCATAAATCTTGAACCCCCTGACGAAAATCCTGAATCCCCCCCTGAATCCCGCCATGCCTCTGACACACTCGAAATGATTTTTGTTGGTCTTTTTTAAGTAAGAATTACACATATGGCTTTATTTTCAAACATTTTGAGACTATAGTTTTATTTTTCTGATTTCAGCGTTGAGACTAAATTTATGTGTTCTCGCTAAAAAAATAAATGACAAAATAATTAAGTACAGTGCAAAATTTTAAATCTGCATTGACGTTCGAATGCTGCGTTCAGACAACATTGTGAACGCTAGTCTTGACTCACGTTCAGACGTGAACACTTATTTCAAAAGTACTTGATTTTTTTACTTTGTTAACTCGAGTGACCTCTATTTTTGAACGACTTGCGTCTAAAAAACACGTCTAAGCAATGAACGCAGAAAAATAGAATCATAACGGTCAAATGTTTAAAATCTAGGTCATGCTTAATTTTTTGAGGGTTGGACAAAAAAAAATCAACTTCTCCGACATGCAGCCATAGCCTTTATTCTTTTTTCGTTTCATTTATTTAAACTTTTGTTTATATAAGATACATATATAATTTATAGTTCACATGAAATTAGCAACAATTTTTATTTTACTAGAATTTCAAATTAATCAAATATATTTCCGTTTTATATTTTCTTCAGACATATTCCTATAGCTAAATTCATCCTCTATTTTACAAATATGATTTTTCTTTAATTTTGATCATTCCAATTCAAAATTTTATAACGAGTGACTAAAATCATTGTTCAAACATCAGTTTCATAATTTTGAAAATCAAAATTGATTGAAAATTTACCATTGGAGATTAATAATCTGTTTGTAAGCTGTCAATATAGATAATTACCTCCCGAGGTACGTGTGCAGTTTTTAGTCGTGATATATTTTAGTTTAGCAAATTATGTTATAGATCAAAATTAACTTAATTTTTTATTATTGAATAGAAATTCAACTTAATTATATCATTATTGATGACAATCAATAATTATAATTAATTCTTGTTAAAATATTTGCTCCAAAAGAAAATATTGTTTTATTTTTTCTAGGAATACCTAATATCCAACAAACTTCTTCCTCGATGCAAAAGTAAAAAAAAAAAAAAAAACAAAGGAAAAACAGGATTTGGATTCGCTATACGTTGCTGTAAATTTTTAATTGGCGACTAAAACTAAAAAAAAAAGATATTGAGAGTGGAAGTCTGAAACTGAAAGGACATCTGCGATTTAATTTAGATGCTTTCACACCCACAATGATTGCGGATTTGCGTGTGGTGTGATGTAACATGTTTGGAATTTTACGCTTCGGTTCTTTGTTTGAGATGCGTGCAGCGTGCATGATGCATGTGCCACAATTAGAGGTGCAAACGAGTCGAAAAATAGTCGAGCTCGAGATCTTAACGAGTCGAGTCAGTTCATATCGTTATCAGGTTGCAAATTGAAAGATACAATTTGAGTTTGTATCGTTTATAACTCAAGCTGATTCAACTCGTATCATTTAGTTCGTGAACTTCTCAAACAAACAAAATTCAAGCTATCAAGCAGTATGTGAGCTGTAGCTCGTTCAGGTCGTATCGTTCAGCTCGAACATCTCGTTCCGCGCGTATCGTTCAGCTTGAAAATAATAACTCTTTTATAGAATTTTTACAAGTTGTAACTCATCTTTGAGCTTGTTCATTGTACAATACAAATCACAAATTAATCACAGAAGATTAGTTAACGAAGTGAGTTATAACGATTCGAGCTAATAAGCATTCAAGATCGACTCGTTAGCGTAACGAACTGACCAGCTCTTATCGCTAACAACTCGAACTGATAACGAACGAGTTCATAACGAGCTTTTCTCGAACCAAACGCGAGTGAGTCACGAGTTACGAATATTTCTTGCATCTCTAGTGATGACTCTCTCTTTTTATTTTAATTGAGTTCAGCATTATACGTTTTCTTACTTGAATATTTTTTCTTTTCCATTAAATTAAAATTGATGAATACATATATATTTGAAATAAAAGGTCAAACAAAGTTTGTCACAAATTTACTAGAACTAGCGTTTCGACTCGCGCTCCGCGCGAAGAAGTTAAATTTTCGTATTGTAATAATAAAATTATAATAATTTTTTTTTTAAATTCGGAAAAATATGATGAACAGTAAATTCACTGTACCGAGAACAGTACGAGACATGAGAAATTCAAAAATATGATGAACAGTATTTTTACTGTAGAAATGAGCAGTACGCCAATTAGTGTTGTGCTAAACCCGCGCCGGGTCCCGCCCATTACGACCCGCCCGTGTCCGTCGGGTCCCAAACCCGCCCGTCTGCCAGACGGGTCGAAACCCGCGGGTCAAACCCGTGACGGGTCAAGGGCGGGTTTTTCCCCCGGTTCCCAACTCGACCC